>PVLD010007209.1:0-93372 GCA_004027595.1 Dinomys branickii | reverse complement strand
GGGGGGGGGGGGGGGGGGGGGGTAGATGGATGACTAGGTAGGTAAGTGGGTGACTATGTGGCTGGGGGGATGGATGGAGATAAGCAGAGGGACATACAGAGACATGCAACACTGCCTCGCACTTGTCAGAAGCATTCTAAAAGGCACTGCCCTCTTCACTGACTTCACGCCTTCCTGTCCACCTGGCCCTCTTAACAGGCCCTTTGTTGCCCTCGAAGGCTGCACCCTCTGGACAGTGCAGCGAGCCTCAGGACCAGGAGTTACAAATCTGTCATGAAAGTAAAGGACTGTGGGAAGGTGCTGGGAAGGGAGGAGCAGCCACTGTCACAGGGGAAGGAGTTCCTTAGGCCCCTCAAACCGTCTCCAGAGAGAACCCCCCACTTGCCAGGCAGCTTCCTGAAGTCTCCCTGCACGTTCTCCCTCTCCGCAAAGCTTTGGAGCCCTGAGTTTTATCATTGAAGAGAGAAAAAATGCCTCGTCACCCTGGCTCCTGCTCAGACAAAACTGGACAAACCCAGCCCATATCAGTGACTTTCTAGGAACCCTAGAGAGGGACCTGGGAGCACTGGCCTGGCTGCACTGCCCTTCCATGTGCCATGTGGGCCGGAAGACCTTTCATTCAGCCACTAGACTGAGGCCTGGACCTGAGGCCACTGTCTCTGCCAACAGCACAGAAAACCACTCTTTCAGAACATGGCCCTTCTCAGATTCAGGAATCCACTTCCCAGCAGGAGCTGAGTTCCCCTGAATCCTGGGACCGTAGCAACCTTTCCCACAGAGTGGCTTAGAATGTTGAAAACATGCCACAGAACGGAGAGAAAGCACTCGTGCCAACAGGAGGCAAGACTGCCACCGAGGAGCCTCATGCCAAGCTCTGGGCTTCCCGGACACTGGGGCTAAAAGGCAAACAGGCGTTTCTAATGGAAATCCCTTTGACTCCTCAGAGAAGCTGGCTTACTCTCTCCTCCTAGCAGATATTTTTTTCTCATACACACACCCTCCCTCAGTTGGGACCTCAAGGGGCAAAGGAAATGAACTTTGTTAACAGAAACCTCGTAACTCTTTATCCTGTACAGTTCAGTCCCTACAGTAGCAACAGTAGTATTTTTAAACAAGTGAGGACTTGAGGTAGAGGGGGAAAGGGTTCCTCTGAGGACAGCTGTGTCTGAACCTAGCTGGCCCTGTCATGCTGCCCGGCGCGATCGGAGGAAAGTGTCCCAGGCCCCGCCGGCACAGCACACAAAGCCCCAGAGGTCTCCCCTGACCCCAGCAGGGCTCAGCCCCTGGTGGACAAGGGATGGGTGTGGCAGGGACACGGTGGGCCAGCTGGTCACTGGGAGTGACAGGAAGCCAGCCACACCTGGAGCCCCTTAGTCAGGAAAAGTCACAGCCACACTCTGCTGCCACGGACTTTTCGCACCACTTCAGTGCTCATTTTAAAACCCCACTGAAGAGTGAAAAGCAGCACTGGTCTCCCCACCACCCCCTGTGTTGGACAGAGCCCTGCAGACTTGAGCCGCACTGCCAGGCAGACAGGAGCCAGGTCACCTCTGAAGCCAGGACCGTGCTTAATTCAGCTCCTGTATCTGAAGCACTGGCTCCCAGAGCAATGGGGCTTTAGTTCCCAGGGCCCTGCTGTCCTTGGTGCTACCACCTGGCTGGGACTGTCATCCTGTTCTTCCACAGCCCTGGCCCCATAGCATCCCACACAGGATGGGACTGACAGGAAGTCCTCTCTCCTGTTTTGGTCCTCCTGGGGCCAGGAATAGCAGCCCCAGGGCCTGAGCAGTGGAGCAGGGACAGGTCTCCCTGGAGCTTGGGGCTGCGGGACCTTGAAGATGTGATGAGATCACAGGTTCTGTCACCAGCAGGAAGGTCTGGCTTGCTCTGCACCAGGGGAAAGGACAGCCAACTACACACAGCCTGTTGGTGCCCTATATATTAACTGCTTAACTGATCACACAGCCGGGGGGCATCCGGAAGCTCTCTCTCAGCTGAACAAAAGATGCAAAGTCATCCAGCTCGACCCAGCTCAGCCCAGTGACTCAGGCAATGAACATCTCTAGGGGGCCCCTGCCCTCTCTGCCGCCAGCCACACAGCCCCAGAGCAGGGCTCCACAGGCTCAGGACCTGTGACCCTGCTCCAGCTGCGGTTCCTAACACGGTGACTCCAACCCTGACCTTAAAGCGTCACTGTGAGTGCAAATGTGTAACGTCCTCACGGTGTAGGACCTGGCACACAGCAATGTTGGCTCTGGTCTGCAGGCTTAACGGTTCCCCAATCCACAGGTCTGTGCCCCAGGTGGTAGCATTACAAGGGGTCTCTGAGGGGGGCATAGGCAATGGGGATGCTGCTGGGAAAACGGACCCTGCTCTGGGGACCTGCTGTCTATTGGGAGCAATTGAAGCGGGAAATCAATCACAGGTGCAGGGCTAAGATAAAACCAGCCTGGGAACACAGGGAGTTCCTCCAGCCATGCAAACAAGCTGTTTCACTTGCAAGCTGGTTGCTAGGCAGAGAGATTGAAATTGACATCACCCTCCCCCGCTATGGTGATTGTCCAGTCCTCTTTTCCCACCCAGAAAGAGGCCTCCACCTGACCTCAGCTTTTGTCTCTTGTCTTTATTTTCTAAATCCTCTTCCTCACCATTTTTCCCCGGGGCCGCTGAGAGCCACACCAGTCTGCAGCTGCCGACCCACACAGCCTCCCTCTGAAAGCTGCTCCTGGCCTCAGCAGGTTGGCTCTCACGCACCTCAAGGGCCTGAGCTGGACAAGGGACAGAGGCACTGGGATGATTCCAAGTGAGGTCCAGACTCCCTGCCTGCTCCAGGGCCAAGTTCAGCACCCTAAGGACCTGATGTCCCCACAAAGCCTGGGGCTGAGGTGATTGCGGAATGACACAGCTCATACATACCATGTGCGTACTGCCAGATCCATGCCAGGCCTACACTGCTTCTGATGGCAAGAAATGTGCACTTTTTTAAATTTAATTTTAAGGAGAAAAGAACAAAAACAAATTTACAAACATAAAGATATAAACAAAACATAAAAACAATAAAGCTCTTAAAGAGAAAAAAACAAAATACAAGGGAGTATTACTCAGCTACAAAGAAAGATAAACTCAGGACTTTTATAGATAAATGGATGCAACTAGAGACTATACTCATAAGTGAAATAAATCAGATTCACACGTGTAAACACTGTATTGTCTCCCCAGTGTAAGAACCTGAAAGAGTAAATAAAACCTGAAAGGTAAAATAGATATTGTGAAAGAGAAACTGCTCGAAAGGCAAGAACAACTGGGATGAGAGAAAAAAGAAAGGGAAAAAATGTGATATTTTACACACACACACACACACACACACACACACACACACAGATAGCTAATTGTACTACTTATTTCTATTGGTTTTTTGAAGGGAACAGTCAATGTTTAATTGTTTAATCAGTCTTACATGTATCTGGCTATCTGAGTAACCACTTTAAAGATAACAATATGTAATACACAACCATCATCAGTTTCCTGTCACCTTGTCTGAAATGTGTATCTTCTTATCCAAGTCCTTCAAGCACCCCTCCAGGCAGAAACTTGACTTTTTTGATAGTCTCAGATACATTGGCTGATACTGGGTTTAGAATTTAATTTTGCCAATTGGATTGTTCAGGAATCTGTCTATTTCTTCTACTTTCCATCTTATTAGAATACAGGTTCTCAGAGTAGTTACTAATGATCTTCTGAATTTCTGTTGGATCTGTTGTGATTTCCCCCTTTTCATTCTTAATTTCTTGAATTTGTTTTTTCTTTCCTCTTTTTGATGAGGCTAATAGTTTATCAATTTTATTCTTTCAAAGAACCAACTTTTCAATTCATTGATTTGTTTTTGTCTCAATTGCATTAATTTCTATTCTTATCTTTGTAATTTCCTCCCTCATATGAGCTTTGGGTTTGCTTTGGTCTTCTTTTTCTAGAAGTTTAAGGTTCAGTGTAGGTTGTTTACCTGAGCTCGTTCTGTTTTCCTGATGTGAGAGTTTATCACAATAAATTTCCCTCTTGGAACTGCTTTCTTTGCATCCCGTAAGTTTCAGTATGTTGTATCATCAGCTTTATTGTTTAATTTTATATAGCATGTAATTTTGTGTTTAATTTCCTCCATGACCCACTGGTTGTTCAGAAGCATGTTGTTTAATTTCTGTGTTAATGCAGTTTTTGTGATTCCTTTTGTCATTGATTTCCAGTTACAAATGTTGGCAGGGCTGTGGGGAGAAAGGAACCTTTCTCCACTGTTGGTGAGAGTAAAAAGTGATGTAACCACTATGGAAAACAGTGTGGAGATTCCTCAAAAAACTAGGATTAGAGGTCCCATTGGGCCCAGCTATTCCCCTGCTAGGTATCTTCCCAGAAGAATTAAAAACATCATACCACAGCAATGTATATGCACCCATGTTTAGCAGCACAACCTGTAATAGCTAAATCAGTTGGAAACAACTGAAATGCCCATCAACTGAGGAATGAATAAAAAGATGTGGGTTTTTTATACAATGGAGTACTACTCAGCCATATATGTAAATATTGTATTGTCTAGTGTGAGACTCTGAAAGAGTAAACAAGATCCAAAAGGTACAACAGATATTGTGAATAGGGAAGAAACTGATCAAAACAGAAACTGTGATGGGAGAAAGGGGAAAGGAAGGAAGAGTACAGGAAAAAATACATTCACATACAAGACAGTTAAGATAGTTACACAGTTGGTTTCTCTTGGCTCATTGAGGGGAAGTTTTACACTAGTAATGTTCTGGACAATGTTTCATGCCTGTATCTTGTACTGTGAATATAATAATATGCAATGTGTTGATTATTGTTACTGTCCTACTAGCCCATTCTGAAATTGTTTTATCATTATTTCTTGATTTTTCTCTGTTTAAAAAGAAACAGTTTCAGAAAGACTTCCTCCTAGGCCAGGCAGCCAAAGACCAGTGATTCACATCTAGATATTCTTGGTGGCAAAGCTGGTCTTGTCTGCTACAGGCCCTGCTCTTGGGCCTCAACAGTAGTCTCTTCAGTAGACCAGAGTGCTCTCTGACCTCACAGCCCACAGAGAGCTAGACAGCTCAAAGCGAAGAAGGAAAAAGCAGCTCATCCAAGGATGTTTGCAATCATGCAAGTTAAACCACTGGCATACAAGCTAAGAGGAGGACTCAAAGGTGATCATATGGCCGGGGGGAGACCAGGCTTCGGGCCACACTGCAAATCACTGTGCTTGCTCAAACAACCACACAACTCACGATTGTTGATTGCTTCCTGAGCACCAGGCCCTGTTCAGAAGACCTTGTGTCCTAAGACTCAAGTATGTCCTTAACTCACTCAGTTCTCGTAAGATCTACTTAAATAGCCACGCATCCTCTTTCACAGGTAGATGTGGCAGCTGAGACCCAGCGAGTGCACTGTCCCCAGACACACAGGGAGGCCGTGCCACAGTGCGGGGCTCCCGCGTGGTCACGCTGTCTGCATGGGACAGCAGAAGTGCACCGCTGGGTGAGTGAATACATGATGAATGCCAAGGACACACAGGCACTGAGCCCACCTGCAGGCTCTCCCCTCGCGCCAGGCTCCGGGTGCCCCAAGCGTCCCTGTTGAGCCTCAGCTTGCAGGTTTGGGAAATGGGCCGCCAGCTCTGCGCGGGCCATGACCAGCAAGCACAGGATATATTCAGGTCTCCCGACAAACTCAGTAAGCACCGTGTCCCCAGGAGCAACACTGCCGCCAGCCAGAAGAGCCCCCAGGTGTCTACAGCCTGGGGGAGCTCTGTACGGGCGACTCTTGAGATCCCAGGGCTCTCGCAGGACTGATGGAAGTGAGGGCACAGGACCCCACTTCGGCACATGGCAGGGGAGGAGGGAGCCAGGCCACCACACAACCCAGCCCTGTTCCTCCTCGCAGGCCTGGGCTCAGGACCCTTGGCCCTCCAGACAAGGCCGCTGCACCTGCACCCCCGCCTGCAGCCCTGGCTTCCCCTGCCCCCTGCCCTGCCCTCTACCACCGAGCCGTCCTGCCAGTTGGAGGATACTGCTTCCTGACCATAGCTATTCCCTGGCCCTCGGCCAGCTGCAGGCCCTGTGCTCGCCTCAGGGGGTGCTCCGATTCTTTTGGTGCTGGGGATTGAACCCAGAGCCTGCACCCGCTAAGCACAGCCAGTACCACCAAGCATCACCTTGGCTGGGTGACTGCAGGCTCAGAACTCACTGCAGGGTCGGGCAAGAGGACCCTATGGAGAGATCTGCTAGTGCCACCATAACAAAGTGTCAGAGTGTGTTAAACCAAGTGTGTTAAACACAAAACAACACAAATGGGCCCTTTCACCTACCTGGAGGCTTCAAGTCTATTTGAGGTTACTGGGTCTAGCTCTCTCTGCAAGCACCAGGCACTAAGCATTCAGCGTGTGCCTTCATACTCTGTTTTCACAGAGTGCACGTCCTGGGAGACTCATCCTGTGCAGCCCTCACCACTCCATGAGGTGGAGGATGCCCACCTTCCGTGTGCTGGGAGCACTCAGGGAAGGCACGCGAGGGGGCTGGGCCAGTGATTGGGTTTGGGACGGAGCTGGGGTTGGTGTTAGTGTGGCAGGCTGGCAAGATGAGGAGCGGGCGGGGCTTGGTGGGTGGGCCTGGAAGTCTCAGGAGCAAGGTGCTTGACCTAGAAGCAAAGGCATTTTGCAAGCCGCTGTGTAGTCTCCATTAAAGACAATCGCTTTCTTAAGAAATCCCTTCGTTCTCACTAGCATTCATAGCTGTGTTGCTAAGCCCAGACCCTTCACACATGCGGCTGGTTTGATTCATCTGGGCTCACCCACTCCACAGGATCAGCAGGGCCCTTTGAATACGGCTGAAGAACAGCCAGGAGGCCACCTGCCACCCTCCCATGCTGGGATACCGCGGTGTCCTTGGGCAGGACCACACGATGCCGAGGGCTGGAGATGGATTGGCCTTGTTCCCACATCCTGCCCCCACTCCAGGATAGCACCATTGGCCCCCATGAGACTTAAGTCCCCAGGAAAGGCCCCACACCAACGGCAGTGTGCCTCCTGCTGCCTTACCAGCCCCTTTGCTGGTGCAGTCCAGCTGGCAAGGCCATGCCGCAGGGCTCCCTGGGGCAGTGTGGACAACGCGCCCTTGCCACCCACTGACCACTCCTGCAGCCCAAGGCCTCTCCAGAGGCTGAACTGTTTACTTCACAGAACCTGCCCTCCACACCTGACCCCGCCACCACGGAGCTTCAATCAGAGAAGCTGCTGGTGTCCGCACATCCACGTGGACTCAGACCCAGGGTGGCCATTTCCTGCTACACCTCCACGGCGTCTTCTTCCACTGCCACTCTCCCAGTCACTGCAGCCTCAGCCACAGGTCGAGAATGCCTCCCTCCGGGGTCACTGTGAGCACTAAGGCAGCAAAGCCCTGGCCCAGGGGCAGTATACCCAGGGGCGGGACAAATGTAGCGTGCACAGAACCAGGATCTCAAAGGGGCTGCAGGTCACAGGGAGTGTGCTGGTCCCAGCCCCGGCCAGGTGACTGTCCCGCGTATCCCTTGTGGAGTTTGAGCAGGGCACTTTGCAGCATCCCTGGAGGCCACATGCAGGTGGCCCTGAGTACCAGCCCTTGGGAGGGTGCAGAAGTAATGCAAGTTTCTGGGTGATGCCCTCTAAGGGCCCTGCCTGTTGCTCCTCTTCCCCCCTCTCCACTGGTGGGATGCACACCAACGGGAGGAGCAGGGGGCCTTGTTGGGCCGGGAAAGGGAGTCTTGAATCCAATAGGGCAAGGCAAGGAGGGCAAGCAGGGGCCTCCCCCCACTGGGAAGGACACCGCCTCTCCTTGATGTCCGCGATGTTTACAGCAGCGTAACTGCAGGCCAAGCCCTGCTTCTGCTGCCCAGACCCCAGAGACACCCATTCCCCCCAGAAGACTTCAATTCCACAGCAAGGTAATCACGTTGTGACCTCCAGCACCTGAGGCACCTCTACCCAGCCAGAGCCCAGGCTGTAGTTTATGGGCCTTCCGGCCACTGAAGGGCACCAGAGATGACAGCCACCACACAGTCCCTGTGGAAGCAGGGTGCACCTAGGGACTACAATGCAGAGTGAGGCTCTCCCACCAGTCCTGTGGCTGACACTGCCTCCTTAGGCTGCCCCGCCCCACCACCCAGGCCACACAGCTGTGCGCTCCAGCTGTGGCCGTGTTTGAGAAGAGCAGGTAGCAGGAGTGAGCCAGCAACCAAGAGGCCACATGTTCAGGAACACTATTGCCTGAAGCACTGGCGCCTGTCCTAAGGGCAGGAGCACTGCTTTCCCAGAGATCTGCTGATCAGAGGCCCACCAGACATAGATTGCTGTCTGCTGGCATCACCACATGGGGTGCTCAGGAACAGGGAGGCAGGGCCGCTTCTGCAAAGTTACACGAAAGCTGCTAGGGATGAAACAAGCAAGGGCCAAGAGAGACCCCTACCCCACAAGGTCCCGCACATCACTGGGCAGCCCTGGCCAAGACCAGTCCCAGCAACCCAGGCAGCCAAGGATTTGCTCAACTCTTTTTATTAAGTTAGAAAACTTGGTAAGAGCCACACAGCATGGGTAAAGCACCATAGCCAGGTCCTTTGTGCTGTGTTAAGTGTGCTTATCTCAACTAAGCATCCACGCAGGGCCACCTCCAGCAGGCTCTGGCTCCTCAGGCAGCCTCAAACATGGCCGCGTCTGTGGGGCTGAAAGGCCCGAGCAGCAGCTCTCCTCCAGCAGGCCCAGCGCAGTCCAGTTCCTCTCCCTACCTGACACCCACACGGCTAGTGCCTGTGCTGAGGGGTGGGGACACTGGTGGCTGAGGAAGTCACTGTTCCACACAGTGGCCCCAAATCTCTAGTAACAGTGTGGCCCACTTTGCAACCCTGGTCCTGGGCCAGCAGGAAGCGTGATCCATTGCAGGGGGCCTGGAGGCCCCTCAGACGGCAGGTGGAGTGAGCAAGGGGTGAACTGAGTCCTCTCCCCAGCTGGGAGGTACCCACTGGCAGGTGACCACACAAGGTGACCTGGATGCTGGGAACACCCTAACAGGGGATCCCAGGACACCAGAGGAGACACTGATGGGCAAACACCTGGCAACACTCAGAACTGTGGTTACTTTTTGAGCTCAGGGACCAAACTGAGGCGGAAGCCAGTGCTACCAGCTGAAGACCAAGATGGCAGGGAGGACGGCAGGGACCATCCTCTTCCCCACACTGAGGCAAGTCCACCCAAGTCCCCTCTGTCCCCCACTCAGAGCTGCCCTGTCGTGGAGAGCGGCGTGGTCTCCCAGGATGGAGCCCCGCTGCTGCTGGCTGGGAGATGCTGTTAGAAGACACGATCACCGCTGCCCCCTTGGGTAGACTCTGAGGACGCGAGGAGGCAGGGTGGCTCTGAGAGCTCCCCAGGGCTACAGTCCGCCAAGTGGTCCCAGTCCGTGTCCTTGGGCAGAAGCATCTGTCCCACACCTAGTGCAGCACCACAGAACTTGGCAGCCGAGGATTTCTGGGGGTCCAGACCTGCTCTCTGGCTTTGGGGACCTGTGTATATTTGTTAATGAAATCTGGTGGTATCGATTTCAGGTCACTCTGTGGGTCCCAAAATCTGCCCCCAGTTTTCTCCTTGATGACCAGCTGCTCTCAGTATGGCAATGCCTGCTACCGAGTCCCAGACACCGTCAGGCGACACTAAAGCCTCCACAGGGAAGCCCGTGAACCAGAGGCTGTGTGCCAGGGTCTGGTGACCAGAGCCCAACCACACCACCCACCTGGCCCCAGCCCCACCCAGACTCCCCTCCTCTGCCCCTGGCCCAGTCCGGGACTTGATGACACAGGTGACCTCGGGCTCTGCACATGTTCCTGCCTGAGGTTCGGGGTCCCTGGTGGCAGCCCACGGCCCTCTCGCAGCTCCTTGCCCTGTGCGAAACACACGAAGCTGGGGAGGCCCCAAGGCACAAGTGCAGGACACAACTTTGTTCCTCGTGTCTAAAATGCAGGACAGCTGAGCTGTGCACCACCAGAGCTGGAGCAGTCGGCTTCTGGCCACTGGAGAGGTGATGGGCGGCCGAACTTCCACCAGGCAGCCAGGACCAGGCACTCCGGGTCAGTGTGAACCGAGGGGCTGGGAGAGTCGCAGAGTCTGTGGAGAGAGGGACACAGGGAGAGAGGGAATGAGTGCCAGTAGCCACAGTAGCTGCCCGCTCTGCCACAAGACCACAGGACAAAGAGGCCACGTGTCAAGCCTGGACTCGGACCTAGGAGGGGAGCACAGCGTCACGCACAGCACCCGAGCACGGCTTCCTCCTGTGAAGTGGGCACTACCCACCTGTTCACACCCACTCCAACCACACTCCCACACGCCCTCGACCTGGCGCACCCAGGAGCACAGACACTGCTACCGGACCACTCGCCGTCAGCCCAGCACAGAAACTGCAGCTGTGCCCGGGAACTGTGCAGTGTCCCTGCACCCGAGAGAAGCGCTACAAACGAAACCCACGCAGTGGGACTACAGCCAGGGCCTCAACTCCGCTTTGGTGCGGGCTGTAGGGAGGAGGCGGCGTTGCCTGAGACCTGAGGGTGGGTGGGAGTTAGCGGAGAGGGGACAGCGGTCCAGGCAGAGGGAACCGCGTGTGAGACGGCCATGCAGGGAGAATGTGGCACGTTTGAAAATCCAGAAAACTGTGGGCCAGTGCCGGGGGGACGTGGTGGTGGTGCTCTACGGGTGGGAAAAGGCAGGTGCGCGGCTGGCCGTGCTGGGAGACTGAACAGGCGACAGGCTGGGTGGGCATGGCAGCCAGATGCCCACCTGGGCCTGCAGCAACACTGCACAGCATCTCAATGCCAGGATGCTGATGGGCTGGGGATCGGGGAGAGCAGGGGCCGCCCTGTGGTCACCAGGCTCCCGCTCTGGGGCTTTGCACTCCTGCCGCAGGTGAGGGCGATGGACACCAGCCTCCCAGAGGAGGGTCTGGTGAGATCTGGAGACCTGGGTGGTGCCTAGAAAGCATCCAACCCAGAAGGGAAACCGACGTGGCGGTGTGGCCATCTCTAGGCCAGAGCCCAGGTTTCAGGAGAGACGCAGCCAAAGATGCGAGTCTAGGAAGGCATCCCTTGGCCAGCCGCAGCCCCTGAGATGACCCCATCAGGGGACAGGACAGGCTCAGGACTACAGGGCCTGGGGTCCCGAGGGCCCCCACACCCCGGCATGCAATTTCAGGGCCTGTAAGCATGCGCTCTGCTCAGCGCTGCCGTGGGCTCCAGGAGGCCGAACACTCGGGCACGTGTGAGCACAGGGAAGGCTAGTGCCACGCCTCCCTCAAGGCGCTCTCGGGGGCTCCCATCTTGGGGCACAGCAGCCCTGCACAAGCGTCCACTCATTCCCAGTGGCAGACACGGAGCAAAACACTGGCAGTGCTGGTGGTCTTGGGGTGTGGAGATTTGGCTGTGTTTAACCTGCACATCTTCCTTGCTTATTGCTGTTTATTAGAACTCCAAAGACTTTTATCGGGTTCCATGTCTGTAACACTGTAATAAAAACCTTCAGCCAGCACTGGGGGGCTGAGGACACCTTCCTCCAAGGGAGAGGGCACCCACACACACTGCTGGCCCCACTCTGCAGGAACCTGCCTTCCTGGGTGTAAGCAAATTCTAGGGCCCAGGGCTGGCTGTGAGAGGTGCCAGTTTCCTGGGGCTCTGTGCCGGTGAGAAGACGGGTCAAAAGGCCCCTAAATATACTGAGATCCCCAAACCTCTGGAGCCTGGCGTCTCCTTGAGGGACCGATCTACCTGGCCAGGCAGTACTCAGTGGCCAGGACAAAAGGAAGAGTCCAACCCAGGGAGTGACCCTGTGAGACCATGCACACACCAGCACAGGTGTCCCCTGGTCACCACAGGCTACTGTCCCCAGTTACACAGACCTGACTGAGTGACAGCTCTGCAGGTCCTGCTGGCATTGGGTCTCCACACAGCCATTCCCCCACCCTGTGGCTGGGCAGCCGCTCCATGCAGGGGCCGTCACGCAGTGCAGATGTAGGGGCGCCCACTGTCCCGGGGAGCAGCAGCCGTGATGAGGACCTTGGGAAGACTGAGCAAGGGACAACTAGAGCACTTGGCGCCAAGGTGGCTGCCACCCGGAGCGCAGAGTGGGCACCGGGACAGGGAAAGAAAGTGAGGGCCGCCCGGATGGGCGTCACGTGGGCCTGGGCAGCTACAGCCCACGGGGACCTCAGTGGATGTCTCTGAAGTTTTGTACCCCAATGGACAAACAGGACACCCTCAGCAAGGGGATACCAGGTACCAGAGATGCTCCTAACACATCTCACCAGAGCCCTTGTCCCAAGAGCTCCCCAAGCCCTGGCTGGGGCAGGTTAGGGGCCTCCTGCTGAGAGCTCAGCACTCCGCCTTTGAGGAGCTCTGGCCTGAGCAGAAAGCCTTGAGGGCTAGAAGCCAGGGGAGGGGCGCTCCAGGCCAAGGAGGGGCTGCAAGGCATCTCCAGTTGCTGTTGGGCCCACGGGGAAGACCAGCTGAAGCCCAGGGCAAGCTGGGAGCTGTGGTGCCAGACGCCCCAGCCCCAGAGACTTGCTCTGGGAGGTCAGGGCCCTGGTGTGGCTTCCAGGCGGACCCGGGCACGGCCTGTCATGTAACTGCCCTCTCTGCCCACGGGCTGGGGAGGACTAGTGAGACACAAGCCTGCGATGCACAGGGCTGAAGGTAGGCCCAAGGCATGGCGATCTGACTGCGAGACCTGCTGGGGACATCAAGAAGCCCCTGCAGCCCAGGACGACTCAAAGCTACCATCACCACCCTCTGCCCCCTCACAAATGTGCACTCCAAAGCCTGCCCCTTGTTTGCTCACTGGTCCAGAATGCGAGTAACACTCTCCACCCCTATTTTCCAAATGGGGCGCTAGGCCTGAGTTCAATACTCTGTTTGAGGCCAAGCCAGTAGAAGAGGCAGAGCCCAGAGGCAGTGCACACTTCCCTTCGGGGTGCTGAGAGCACAGAAGTCCCTGGGGCCTGCAGGCCCCGCTGAGCTGCCCTGTCCACTGGCAGGGACGGGGCAGCAGCCCCCACCCATGACTGAGGAGGGGACTATACTCAGGGCCCCAGGCAGTGCCATCCTCTCCCCCTCCACCAGGCTGGTGACAGCCCTTGCTCCTGAGGTCCCAAGAGGAGGAAGATGTCATGCACAATGCCAACATCCTCTTTGCAGTTTACTCCCCAGATAGCCAAGATATCAGCAGGGTCAGATTTTTCTCCCCAAGAGAAAGAGCACAGCACAGCTGCTACCTCCCGTCCCTCCCTTCACCCCAAAGAGCACCTGCGGGGTCACCTGTGCTTGTTTTCCTGCGAGTCCACATGCGCATGGGGCTAAGAACAAGGAGCGACAGCAGGGACCCAGGCACCGGCTCCACGCTGCCCTGCTCAGAGGGACAGAGCCGACCTCACCCGGATGCTCACCTCACTGGAGAAGGCCTTTTCTCCACGCCATCCGTGCCACCCAGGGACAGGAGGCAGAGGGCCCTGCGCGTGCTGGGAAGCACGGAGCTGCCCCAGGAGAGGCAGGACTGTCTGTGCTCGAGCCCAGCCACCTGCTGCTCACCCGGCCTTCCTTGGAGCCACGGTAACCACCACCCAGAGTGGGGGCTGCACTGGGGCTCACCTGGCTGGCCCTGCAGGTGTCCTCACGCCGGCAGGTGCTTCCAGGTGCTGACGAAGGCCGTGGGGATGAGGGAGTAGGGCACCGTGGTGACGCAGCTCCACGTGTCTGAGGTGGGGTCATAGCAGTCCAGGGTCTTACACCTCTGGGTCCCAAAGTACCCCCCCACCACGTAGAGCTTGTTGCCCGAGGCCAGGGCGTGGCAGGACATGCGCTTGGCGGTCATGTCCCCGATCCGCGTCCACTCACTGGTCTCGCAGTCAAAGCGGTAGGCTGAGGCGGCTGTGAATTCCGTGTCGCCGCCCATGATGAAGATCTGGCTGCCCAGAGCGGCAGCGGCCGTGTACCGCCAAGGCTGCGGGCACTCGGCCATGATGGTCCACCAGTTCTCAGAGGGGTCGTAGCACTGGACTTTGGACGCCATGTCTCGGTGGATGCTGGTGCCGCCAAAAACGAAGAGCTTCAGCTTGGCGCTCACCACGGCGGCATTGCTGACCCCGTCCCTCAGCGGGGCCACCATGGCCCACTTGTTGGCGCCGGGGTCGTACTTCTCCACCTGCTTCAGGGAGACGGATGGGGACGCTGGGAAGACGCCTGCCAGAGACGTGTGGCCCCCCACCACGTAGAGACAGTTCTCCAGCTCCGCCGAGCCGTGGCCGAAGCGGGCTATCAGCATGGGCGCTGCCTTGGACCACTCCTCGTGGCCGGTGTCGTACACCCAGACATCCTTGGACACTCCGTTCTCAGAACCCCTGCCCCCAGTCACGTAGACCTTGCAGCCGATGGCCGAGGCGCTGAATTCCTTCCGGGGGCTGGGCAGGTCTGCCTTGGGGATGATCTCCTTGGCCTTTCGGTCCACCTGGTAGATCTTGTCGCACATGAAGGTCTGGCCCCCCAGGATGAGCAGCGTGTGGCCCGCCTTGCGGGGCCGAGCGCAGAGGCTGGTGACCACACCATCGTTCTGCAGGATCCTGGCCTTGCAACTCAGGGCCTCGTCAACGATGAGCCGTGTGCGCTCATCAGCAGTGAGCAGGGCCTCACTGGAGACCACCTCCTTCAGGCAGTCGGACGGCAGCAGCGCTAGCCTCACACCACGCAGGAGCATGGGCAGGTGGGCCCTGCGCTGCTTGAGGTCGTGCTTCACCCACTGCAGGACGGCCTCGAAGACGGCCCGCTCGTCCTCGGTCTCCAGCTCGTCGCTGGAGATGAGGTCCAGCAGCGTGTCCTTGGACAGACTGTTGAAGTCCTCACTCTGCCGCACGGTCTCGAAGTGCTCCAGGCACATGCGCCAGGAGAACTCGGACAGCCGGCGGCACTGGTGCGCATCGGACAGCAGCATCATGCCCAGGCAGTTGGAGGGGCCCAGGTTCTTCTCCAGGAACTCGGCGGCCGCATCCCGCACGTCGTGGAACTGCAGCATGTCACTCGCCTCCAGCAGCGACTCAGCGTTCTCCTCGTTGATGGCAATGCGGGAGGAGTAGGCGAAGTCCAGCAGCAGCTCCAGCACCTCGGGGTGCAGGTTGTCCTGGAAGTTAACCGTGTCGTCCCGGCTCTCCCGCAGGCCGTGGCTGAACATGGCCTCAAAGTAGCGACTGGAGGCGGCCAGCACAGCTCGGTGGCAGGGGAAGGCGCGGTCCCCAGCCCAGAGCGTGACATCGGTGAACATGCGCTGCTTGCGCAGTGTGTTGAGCTGGGCCAGCACTGAATCGGGGTGCGAGGCCTTGTGGAAGAGGGTAATGTTCATGGAGCCTGTGCTGCTCCGTGACTTGCGGGTCTCGTGGACGCTGACCGACATGGTGCACAACCTACGGGACACACACATGTGAGAGGGATCCCTGCTTGAGCGACCTTCAGCCCTCAGCTCTAGCTGCCCTCTTCTCCCTGCTTTGCTCCTTGCTCCCACAAGCCTGCCCCACATGCTCTGCCATATCTCCAAAGATGTATAGGGGGTAGGCGGGGCTCACCCTGCCCTGCAGAAACCAATTTGGTTCTGTTTGGACCAGCGCTGGGACTCTTACCTTTCACCTGAAGATGAGCTGCCACTGCCTCCTGTAGGGAGCAGCGCATGCAAAAGGCACCCTGACCTGAGCTGAGCACAGGAACGAGCGCCCTCAGCCACACTCCACACCTCAGGACGCTGCCCTGGGGAAGTGTCTGTTAGGAGCCTGCTGTACAGCAGGGCCCAAACAAAGCTGCTACCACAGACCTGGGGCCCGGGGACCTCAGCTCTGAAGCTGGCCTCTGCCCTCTCCTGGCCCAAGGACAGTGATTCCTACAGGCGGCTGTGGGACTTGTGAACACATTCTCAACGACCTGTGAACAATGGCAGAGCTTCCTCCCTGCCCCAGCTCCCAGGGGACCCGTCCCCAGCGGGGATCCAAGCTGCAGTAGCCAGACAGCCCCTGCTTGGAGAGATGCTCAGGGTAGACAGGCTTGGCCCGACAGATGAGAATTACCAAGAGGCTGGGGAAATAGCTCAGTGGAATAAGCGCTTGCCTAGCAAGCGCAGGGTCCTGAGTTCAATCCCCAGTACTGAAAAAAAAAAAAAAAAAAAAAAGGAATTACCCAACGTGAATTCTGGACCCTGTGACATGTTTCCTCAAATGGTGCTGTGATTGCTAAACCCTGGGGTCTTTGGAGCCCTCTGCACCCACTGATAGTGATCCACTCTCAGTGGAGAGAGACACCCAGATACAGTGGGGCATGGTCAGCACTGAAGCAAGACAGACCAGCTTCAGCAAAGACCAGAGAGGTGGAGCCACCAGCTCTGCAGGCAGCTGTGGGTCCTGGGTCACAGCAGGCAGCACTCCTGCCTCTTCCTCAGCCAGCCCCAGTGACCTAGCACTCAGCACCCAGTCTGAACAACGACACAGATACAGATTCACCACCTGCTCTGATCTTTGGCTTTGGTTCAAATGCAACTGAATTTGAACTTGGACTATTTCCAAAGCCCTGCCAAGCCCAGCTCAGTACTGTGAAAAGGTGCCACCAACACTCAGAGAAATCATGTGCTCAAGAAGCAGTAGCCAAAAGCAAGATGCATTCAGTGTCCGAGCCCAAAACACCGTGCTGCCTTCCTCCTGCTGGCAATGAGATGGGGGAGAGTCTGTCTCATTTTTAATTCTCAAAGCGTGACTCCTCCCACACCCCACCCAAGTCTATTTTCTATTTAAGTTTAATCTGGTAAGGAAGGAGGCAATCTCACGCTTCAGTGAAATTATAAACTAGCGTCCAGCTGCATTTCCCTCTCCTCCCCTGGTGAAGAACCAGAGAAACTACAAATTAATGATCAGAGACAGCTGCCCGGGCAAGGTCCACACTCCTGGGCTTCCAGGTCCTCCTACACTCTGGGCCAGGGATCGAGCTGGGTGAACTGCAAAGCCGGGCCCATGGCAAGGACATGGATCCAAACCACGCACAGGGGCCCCCATTCTACCGCTGCCCTGGGCCACCTCCCCTCACCTCTATACCTCAGCTGCACCTTCTGCAGAGTGCGGTCCTTGTTCCACTCCCGTCTCCGCAGTTCCCTCACTTGTTGGCAATTATTTCCAAGCATGCCCTTCAAGCTGGCCCGGGGATGCGGCATCATGCAGACCGAGGGGCTGCGCTGACCTAGTCAGACAGAGGCCTTGCCCATGGCTTGGCCCCTGACATGCGGGAATTGCCCAACATGCATTCTGGACCCTGCGACATGTTCCCTCGAACCTTGCTGTGATTGCTAAACCCCAGCTTCCACCCTGTCACTGGATGCCTTCCTCAAAGTGGCCCTTCACCCAGTGGCTCCACCCACACTGAGCCCCACACCAGCACCACCAGGCCATTTTATGAGCATTTATTACCCCTGCTCCAAGCTGCAGACCATGCTGGGGGCTCAGAAAGCCGAGTGCCAGCAAAGACTCGGGTTTGGGGCTAAAATTCCCAGGGTCAAGCCCTTTCCCCAAAAGGCTGCTCTGGTTATCCACAGGGCTGGGCCAGGCTGGCTGGTCACAGAGAGGCCTGCTGGCCCCACCAACACTGTGGGCAGCACAGGGCAAGCCACGGGGAGGGGCCTGGGCTTCCTGGCCCGGGCGGGGTCCTCATGCGGTACATTCCCCTCCCTCACTGTTCCCCATGTGGGTCCCAGTCCAGGCTCTCAAGGCAGCCGGCTGTGGTGCTGTGGAGTTAGGCCTGGGTCCTCTGCACACCGTGTTCCAGGACTGCCTGGCAGGAGCCCAGGGGAGACTCGCTGTGAGGGGCAGCACAAAGCAAGGATTAAAAGTATAAAACTGCGAGGCAAATCCCGAACAGCAGCCAGGCCGCCCTGAGAGACACGAAGCAGGGACCGCTCCAGGCTAACACTGCGTGGGCAGCCCAGGACCCACAGCTGTTTGGCGTCCCGCTAAACCCATGGAAGCCAGGTCCCCATGGCCACCTGCCCCCAGGCCCGAGGTGGACCCCTTCCGAGAGCAGCAAGGCCCCTGCCTGGCTGACTCCTACATGTCCCACCTCCTGAGGGCAGCTGCCTCTGGGCCAGTCTTCCCATTTACTCACTGGCTTGGCTTATCGGAGAGACGCAGCCAGACCCAAGGCAGAGGTCAGGTTGCGAGGCCCAGCCCGGCCCCACTGCGTTTTGTGCTGTCTCCCTGCCCGCACGGGGGCCCAGGAAAGTGCAACTGTGCATGCATAGTGCTTGCTGATGGGACTGCAACACTGGGGGAACGGGCACACCCTCCCTCCCTAGAACAGAATAAATGGACCTGCCACCCCTCCCCCGCCCAGGACAAAGCCCTCAGACACACAGCACACCCAGCTCCTGTCACATACCGCCCTCGTGAGCGCAGGTCCAGGGCAGGAGGCCCACAGGGAACAGGGGTCCACCCCTGCCGTTTCCAAATGCCACAGGCAGACAAATCCCGCTGTTAAGTGAAACTGTATCATCGTAAATAAGCCAGAGCCACAGATCATTCTAGACTCCAGCGAAGCATCAGACAATGGATCTTCTCCCTAGATCCTTCTGCCTTTTGATGACCTTTTTTCAAAAAAAGCCTAACACAAAAAAATCTTTTATATATTTGTTCAAAAAACTGTGCAGGGCTGGGGTGCGGGTAAGGTGAAACTCAGGGTGGTAGTGCATGAGGCCCTGGGTTCAAAATGTCATCCACTCTGTTTATTTAAAACGCGGTGGCTAGAGCTGAATATTTACTTTGGTTTTGGTTTTCATCCTTTTACTGCGGAAAGATCTCCATGTAGTGAAGGGACAGGAAGCACACTAAGGCGCAGGGCCAGCCTCAGCCTTGCCCCCTGCCCCGTGTCTCCCACACAGGACGGAGGGAGGGTCCGAGGCCAGGGAAGACACCTGCTGCACACACTGCTTGGGAAGAAACAAGTCTTCCCTTCAGGTGGTCCCTGCATGTCCCCATCTCAACCAGCTCCCAGAGAAGGGAGGGATGGCAGGTCACCCTGGCAAGGCAAGATTGCATCCCCCTTCCCAGCCTCTGACACAGCACATGTGGTGGGACAGCGTGGTTCCCAGCTGCTCCTCTTAGGTCACGGTCACCCTCTCACACACACATCCCCAAATCTCTCAGGCTCTGCCTGCCCACAGCCAGAGCCAGGAAGGGGCAGAGGGGCCAGTGGCTCAGTGCGTCCGGCACATGGTGCAGCCAACGCTGCTATCACTAAGCACACTCGAGCGGGAGCCACTTCAGCTCACGTTCTCCAAGGTGCGGCCCCAGGCTGGCTGCAGCACAGTCATCTGGGAATGGGAGTGGTCATCACAAGCTGATGGACACAACTGAGATGGGCATCTTAGCTCCAGCTGGCAGCTCTGCCTTCCCATGGAGGCACAGGACAGGAGGCAAGGGGTCAAGTCCTACAAAATCTGGCCAAGACGAAGCAACACTGGTTGCAAAGCATCAGTAGCGAATTCTGGTGGGGAAGGGAGCCAAGTCAAACATGCGCCTGCCATGTACCTGACACTGTGTCAGGCAAGATCCTCACAAACAAGCCTGATGTGGTTACAACAGTCTTAATCAGGATGGCTAGAAGTACACCGCAGGAACGAACCGCCCAGGTCACAGAGGCCCTCCCGGACAAATCTGTTTGTTGCTCACACTGCATGCTTTGTGGTTGTGACATGTTCTCATCGCTGCCCCCCAGGACCCCAGATGAGAGGGCTGCAGACCTGTCACCAGTCCCTATGCCAAGGGCGGGCTCTGGAAAGCGCAGCACCCAAGAGCTTGCCCAAAGGTGTCATCCTGCCACATGCCCACTACTTCTGCAAGTCACATGAGAACAGAAGCTCACAAGTTACTGCTGAAGAGAGGCGCCTGCTCACCTATCCAGATCCCACGCAGTGCTGGGTACAGGCACACTTACATGCTAGGAAAGCTAGGGAATTTGCCCAAAGCCCCACAGGGAGCGGTGGGCAGAGCCCATAGCTCTAATCAAATGTGTCCCCACAGCCACACAGAAGGAGCCCGGTGTCTCGAGGCTGGGGAAGGGCTGGCTTTCCAACCCAAGTCTGCCCCACTTTTTCCCTGCACCGAGGGGATGAAGGTCTGCAAATCTCAGCCTGTTTGCCCCGAGTTCTGACCCAGGACACCGCCCTCCCCACCCACCCTGTGGAGCAGCCTCACTCACCCAGCCTCCGTGCAGTCCGACATGACTTCCTAAAGAGGACCCGGTCTCCTGCCACAAGACCCCGGCTACCGGTCATGCGTTCTGCTCCTCCTGAGCAACGACGGGGCCAACAGCGAGCGCTCCTGCCTCACTCTCTGCATTCAGATGCCGACCTGCCTCCAGAAGGGACCTGGCCAGCTCCCAGGATTCCTTCACCTACTCAAAGACCGAGTATGGTCTCCACAACTTCATGATTTTTTACAAAAGAAGCTGTCTTGCTGAGCAGAGAAGCCAGACAGCAGAGGCCCTCCCGAGGAGGAGCTGTCCTGGCCACACATCCGGCCAAGTGGGGACAGATACTGCCACCACGGCCACCGCCAGCCTCTGCCTGGAGTCCGGTCTTCCAAAGAGTGACAGCTCCACAGACCAAGCGGACACACACGAGACAATAGCAGTGAGCAGCAGGTTGACGATGAGAGTCGCTCAACTCACACCATACAGGCATTTTCACAGGGAGGGGGTGGGTGGAAAGCCCTGCTTCTAAGCGGGCAGACACTGGTTCTCAGGGGACCAAAACCAATTCTCACGTAGGAAGCACAGCACACTAACAGACATACAGGGCTCCCGTGGTCGTGAAACATAATCGGCAATGAGCGAACTCAGGACAAAAGGGTCTCAAAGGCCTCAAAAGGTGGGGTAGTGTTAAAAAGCCAAGGTCGAGAAACACTGCCGACAGAAGAACTCCGTTCCTCCGGCTTAGTACTTCCAGCTTTCCTCCGCAAACGCACACTCTGAGACCGCTGCCGTGGCCTGCGGACGCGGAGCTCAGCCACAGCCTGCTTACTGACTGTGTTCGAGGTTCTTGCTTCAATCCCCACAGGACACGCTTTGTAAAAGTAGATAATTAAAAGTTAAATGGCGCCATCACAGAATACTTTTTTAAAAAGAGAATAAAAATCGTTAAAAAAAAACCCAAACAAACAGGAAATCAACCATGGTTCTTATATTGAATATTGTTACCTTCAAAGTAGTTGCTCAGATGACCCGATACAGGCATGCAAAACTGATAAAAAAAAATGAAGCAGTAACTCTTCCTTTCAATAAACCAACAGAAATTAGTACAATTATGCTAGCTATTTGTCTGTATTAATATATATTTTCCCTTCCTTCTTCCTTTCCTCCTCCCCCTCATCCTGGGGGTTTTAGACTGTTTTGACCCTAACTCTCCTCGTGGTTGTCATCTTCCTACTCTTCGCTCACGCGCGAGCAGACTGATGGAGGTAGACACCGGGGACACGGTCTGTGGCACCTCAGAAGGCATGGTAGTTGTGTCTCTTCAGTGGCCAACTGCACATTTTAACATCTTGGAAACATCTACTGACCACAATTTACTAAACCATGGTTTTTGAATTCTTATCCAAAGACAACAAATTGCTTAGGCTGAATTACAGTTTTCTTTTGAGATAAACTCCTTGCAGAGTAAGGATAGATGTTGACAGATTTTGATGCAATGCTGTTGTGAAGGTTGTGTTTCCCCAAGTGGGCCGGGTGCCAAGCCACACAGGAGTCACTCCTGCTAAACAGAGGCTGCTCCCCACTGGGGGGGGGCGGGCGGCAGAGCGCTGGACCTGCTGCATCCTGCTCCCACTGCTCCAGGGGTGGGGGCTGTGCAACTGTCCCTGGCCCCAGAGCGGGGGTCATCCACAAATCCAGATGCAGCTCCACGTTGCCATCAGCCCACCGCCCCAGCCACAGAGGGGACCAACACCTCAGCACTCAGGTTCTCCCATCCTGAGTTATCTTACCTGCGTCCTTTATCAGTAACGAGCAGGAAAGAGGGACAGACACAGGAAGACAGAGACACAGAGAAACAGAGAGGCGGGCTGGGGAGAGAGGAGGTGGGGAGGGAAGGACAGTCCCCTCCTAAGCAAACACTCCGGCCCTTGCAAGCTGAGACCCTCCTGTCTGATCCCACAGGTGGAGCCATTAAAAGCACACTGGCCTAGGTATCACTTTCAGTGAGCCCCTGGAGCAACAGGCTGGGGAAAGAACTTGTCCTAGAAGGCAGTAAAGCATCGACCTCGAAGCGGCAGTGCACGCTTCCTCCTGTGCCCTAGAACCCAAAGCACCGCACTTCCTCTCCCCATCCGGGGAGGGGCACAGGCCCTCCACCCCAGCACTTCCACTCCTAACAACTCGCCTCCCACCGCACTTGGCTGTGCCGGCACCCAGCATGAAGGAAGGAAGGTTTATGTAGCTCACAGTCTGTCGAGGTTTCAGTCCATACTTGGCTGGCTCCACAGCAGAGAGGCACATGGCAGAGGGTAACGGTTCACAGCGGTGGGAAACAGCAAAAGCAGCAAGAGCAACAAGGGAAGCGGGCAGCCAGCAGCCTCTTTCCCTCCTTAGACTGTATGCAGGCGCCGCGCCCCAGGGCAGGTGTAACACTCACACCCATAACCCCACCACTGGACCATGAGTCCATCAAAAACTCCACAAGCCTGCCCCCTGACTGCATGAGGCTTCAGGGGACCATCCAGACACAAACCGTAACACCAGGTTATGCAGATGCTGGCGCATCCCTACAGTATGACACAGCTACACTTTAAAGAGGAAGGGATGGTTTTTATACGCTGACATGACCAGAGCTGTGTGTAGAATGTTTTCCGTGTGCTGAGAAACACACCACACACACACACACACACACACACACACACAGCCCTGACAGTGACCCCATACTGATGGGCGAACTAAGGCTCCAAAAAGATGAGCGAGGAGCACACATCCACTGGGAGGGTGAGGTCATCACCCAAAGTCCCTTCGGCCTGGGGCTCCGCTTGCTGCCAGCCCCCGCCTCCAACCTGTGAGGCTCTGCCCGCATTCACACGCTCAGTACCTTGGTCCTTGCCTAGAGGGTGGGCGTGAAGCTCATCACAAGCCCAGCAGCTTGCTGAACAATGAAAGGAGGACACGGCGCAGAGCCAGCCACAGGGCCCGGCCCCACAGCTCACCTCGTGGGGGCGGCAAGTCATGTACTTGTTCTCCAGTTATTTACTGTCAGATCTTTTCACAACTGAAAAAGGACTGAGGCCCCTCAGGTGCTTCTGTTTACATGGTTTTGCCTATAGATGGTCACCATCTTCAAAATTAAAACTGAGAAAAAAAATTGTTAATTTAAAAATCAGGACATACTCACTAGATGTGCACATAAATGAGTTGTTTTTCATAAAACAATTTTCCAGAAATATCTCTTATTAAGAACAGTGACTGGAGTCTCCTGCTTTGGCCGTCAATCTGCTAAGATGTGTTCTGACTGCGGACTGCGAGGAAAATCCTGCCTCCCCTGGACAGGTGGCGGGGCAGAGGAGGACAGCGTAAGCCTTTTTAGATAACTCTGGGTATTCTTTAATTTTCTGCTAAGACTTGACAACAAGCAGTGGTTTCTGAAAGGTTCGCTGTGGGGTGGACCCTGAGCTTATCAGCGGACTTCGGTACTCTGACGTTCTTCTCGCCCGGCCTGTCTGCCACGGGAACAGCTCATTCCCCCAGGCGTGACTTTGTAACACAGTGCACGGGGCATCCGGAAAACACTGCTTCCCGGAGCGGAGCTGCGTATGCAGGAGAAAATGAGTGAGCGAGATAATCGTGTACTAGTGTTGCCACGAAAATAGCTTTGACCTGCGAAACCTCAGAATCTGAGAATGCCAGGCTAGCAGAACGTCCTTATCCTCCATGTCACTCATGCTTTCTTCCACAGAAAGCTTCGGCAGAAGCCTGGGCACCCACGCGGGGCTTCCATTCCCCTCCCAGGCTCGCACCACCGGGTGCTCCAAGCCACTGGAAGCAAGGGCGCCTCCCCCTCATAGGCCGCCTGAAGCCCTGCCCCCTTCCTCAGCAGAGCCGCCTCTCACCCGCTCTTCTTCAAAGTAACAGGCCACACTGGTGTGCGGAGGGCGGGGCCCCAGGCAAAGTACAGGGCTGAGTCAGCCACAGCACTTGGGCATTGTAGGTGATAATTATCGGCCTCTTGAAATTACATATTTTTGCATATTTATAGCAAATACATGGTCCCAGAAATACCACTCACTCATACGTACTTTTACTGTATAGGTCGGCCACCAAGTCCCATTAAACGTGCCTTCGTGGGTCCCTGTGTTGGGCCTTCTTTCCCAGTCCTGCCTTTACCGCTGCCCACTGGCTGAGGACAGGGGCCTGTGGCCCAGTCTCTTCACTGACACCCATCAATCGGGCACCAGGGCTGACCCACTGATTACCAACCTCTCCTACTCCAAAGCCTGAGGCCTTTGCTCCCCAAGCTTATATCTGGTCCCCCTTTGCAGACCCCACCCAGCCCGCTGTGAGAGCCCCCTACCCGTCTCCCCCAGCCCTCTCTGCTCAAGTCTCCACGCACCACAACACTGCTCACGTCACCCCTCCAGACTTTGCACTTGTTCAGGGCATGGAGGCCCTTACACACAGTATATGCTCAAAAAACACAGTAACGAGTAATTGCTGGGCACTGACCAAGCACTGGGCCTTTGTCTTTGCGAGCAGTACTGTGATGTTCTCCTCCCATTGGCCAGCACCATTTACTACTTCAGGTCACTGTGCCTTGTGCTCTTATCTCTATCTGTAACTCCTCAAGGACAGCACTCGGTGGCCTCTTTGCCCTGGAGGACGGATTAGAAACCCCAAAATTTCCAGGGAGTAGAACCACAGTATCTGTCAGAGGAAGAATGAAAACAGTCCAGAGGTCTGTTACCGCAGGTGAGTGGTCCTGGGGTCTGCCCCATTCCTGAGGCAAAAGCAACACACTTCGAATCCCATCTCTTTGACGTGCTAGCTGGGGGAGACCAGCCCTTGAATACCTTGGGCCACTTACAGGGGCTGCGACTTGACACTAGCAACATTTAGTACCCAGCCATCCTGCTTAAAGTTGGCATCTCCCTTTCGATTTATGTGCCTTACGGAGCGCAGCTGAGGGCTGATCTCAGTTTCCTTATCTGGGAAGTAGTAGGGAAAACAGCTGTCCCTACCTCAAGGTACTGTCCTGAGAATTAAATGAGAAAATATAGGTCAAGCACACATACAATTCACTCAGTTCCTAAGAGACACGGGGATTCCTACTGTCGCTGCTAATGCGGCCCACCAGGTTTAACCTGGGGCAGGCTTGATTCTGGGATGGTCCCTGATCTCTAGGGCTACCCTGCCGGACAAAGGGACTGCGGATGCAATTAATGTGTGCCCCAGGTATAATTAAGGATGTTACCTTAGTAACATTTCTTGAGCTGACCTTAAGACAGAGACACCTGCCCAGCCCTAATCTAATTACGCGCTCTTTGAGAGCTGTTTTCTCCGGGGCGCACAGAAGCAACTGGGGTTTTGGAGCAAGAAAGGACTTGATGCCTCTCTTCGGGCTGAAGATGGAGGGAACTAACATGGGCACCCGGCTGCAACCAGCAAGGAGACAGGAGCTCGGCCCCGCAACCCAGGAACCTGAGGCTGCCAGCCAGAAAGCACATGCGCACAGATTCTTCCCCAGGGCCTCAGGAACGACTCTCTCCCTTCACCTCGACTTTGAGATCCAAAGCACAGGCACTGCTTGAGCCGCCCAGACCTCTGGCCTACAGCACAGTGCGCTGAGCAGGAACGTGCAAGCCACTCAGCTTGCACTGATTTGTTATGTGCTGCAACAGAAACTGACTGGAAAGCTCACCCTTACTTACCCTTGGGGCACAGACACCTCAGGGTCCCTAGCAGATGCCTGAGGTCAGGGATGGTACCGACCACTGTGCTGTTTTCTCCTACACATACATACCTAGGGCAACGTTTCACTTATAAACTAGACGGAGAGATCAACAATAACAGAACTGTAATGACACACTGTAGGAATATTACTCGTAAGATGAACTATTTCTGTGATTTTCTATTTAATATTTTCAGACCACAGATGACCACAGATAACTGAAGCTGTGGAAAGCGGAACAGCAGGTAAGGGGCGGCCACTGCAGAAGTCCCGGCCTTGGCCCTGGCGTCCTCACACTGAGCGCACACCGCAGGCTCCCCTAAAAGGTCAGGTATGAGACTTGAAAGCAGGGGCTGTCTTAGGTATCTCCACCCCGGCACAGAGCTCAGGGCTCTGTTAGTAGGTGCTCAATAATTGCATTTAACAGAGTCCCAACTTCCTGGGCAGTAAGAAGCACGGGGCTTACTGCTCCGCAGGCTAGCGTGTGCTGCTAGGTATGAGGTGGTCAGGTGCAGCTTGCTAGCAAGACCCAGCCCTACCCTCTTGTACCTAGAAGGGAACTGCAGACACTAGAAACCTCACAGGAAGCCACCCGTCAAACCAGGATAAGTGTGTGTCCCTGTGCAAATGTGTCTTGCTTTACACCACATGACCTGTGTGCAGCGGCCCCCGTTTCACTGGTGGAAGCCTCCCAGGGCCTAGCTGGCCAGCCAAACCCTGACATTTCCCTTGTAATTGCATCTTCCAGTAAAAAGTCCTGGTTGGAATGGTGAAAATAGCCAACTACAACTTCCTGCAACAGATAGGCCAGATAGGTGCCTGAAAGTGACTCAACCCCAGGGTAACTGGGCAAAATGCCCACCTGTGCGCTGTGTACAGGATGGAGTGGGGTAGGGACTTGGGCAGGGCGGCCCCCTCGGGCCCCAGCTCCCAGCAGAGGACTCAAAGCACCTCCCAGGGAGGGCCCTTACCCCAACAGCCCCAGGATAGAGGCATCTGAGACAGGCAAACCGGCCTCCTCCCTTATTAGCTGCAGAGGCACACACCAGCGACCTCCTGCCAGAGCCCTATCTGTCCCCTTGGTTACTCCCTAGCCCTGTACCACGTCAGTCCCCGAAGTGTCCAACCAGGCTGAGCTGGTGAGAACAGAAGCCTCCTCTTGGCTTCGTGCTGAATCCTCCTGGGGCAGCCAGGCTGGGCACGGCTTCTGGAAAGGAGTGAGCTCACCTGGGGAATGATGGGCCAGGCTGCTGGAAGGTAAGGAACTCCTCCAGGGTCACAGGGGCCCAGGGCCAGCCCACATCCTGACTCCTGCATCACAAGGCCTCGGGCCGGGCTGCCAGGGGACTGCGGTCCCAAACCCCCCTTCCTCCTCCGCCCAGCTCGCAGCTTCCTCCCACTGTCTTTCCACTCCAAATCCAGCACAGAGGCCCTCTGGGTAATCTGCTTATTTGAAAGCTTCCCCTTGCAGGAAACAAACCAGGACCCCAAAGTAACACACATGGACGCTTGCAGGTTTGAGCTGCAGCCTACTGCCTCTAATGACACAAGCAAACCAGGTCTCTGAAGGCGGTGGCCCCTTTCGGAGCTTTTTCAGAGACAGCTTGGGGAACTCGCTCCACCCTGCTGGCTCTTCCCTTCATTCCTGCAGGCAGGACAGGAGGTGGCCCACACTGGGCCAGCAGAGCCATGCCTCTCTCCGGCCAGGTTAGGGCCTCGCTGAAAGCCACCTCTGCTTCCAGTAAGCAAAATCATTCCAGCCCCTGCTCTGGGTATGCTGGCCAATCCGAAACACTGCAATTCACTTACATGTCCCAGCACTCAGATACTGGGCTTTGGCTATTAAAACCATGCCTCCCGTGTTTACAGAGCTTCTGAGCCTAAAACAAACTTTCAGGAATGTTTTCCCAGGCACAGTGCACAGCAGCTAGCAGGGGGCAGGGCTGGGCAGGGATTAAAGGGCTCGATTTCACAGATGAGTTCGCAGGGCCAGGAGCTGCCTCCTAGTCCAGCCAAGGCCGGGAGACCAATAGAGGGCAGAACCAGTACTCAGCTAAGCCTTGATCATCCAGAAAGACAAAGGTGGATGAGAATCAACGGGAAATCCTGAATAAACCGCATCGTTTTTGTTGTTGTTGTTTTTTAGGAATAATGAGATTCCCTCCATCCTATCAAGTAAAAATGAAAATGTGGATAACATCAAAGATGGGCAAAAATGTGGAGAAATGGCCACGTGGATGCTTTATTGGTGGGAGAATAAACTAAACCTCTGTGAAGGGCATTTGAACAATGAAAACTGACAATAATCACATTTGAGCCAGACATGGTGGCACACACCTGTAATCCCAGCACAGCACTTTGGGAGGCTCAGGCACAAGGATCACAAGTTCAAGTCCAGCCTGGGAAACTTTACACAATTATAAATGCTGGCTGGGGGCTGGGGTTGTACCTGAATATACAGTCACATATGTTTATAAAGAGACATCATCCAGGACTTCAGGGATCATTCAAGGAAAAATCAGCCATGATCCAAAGTCTCTCATTAGGAGACAACAGGGTGCAAGATGATAGTTTGGCCAGTGTGGAACATTACATGGCCATGGAAAGGGAACACGGTCCTCCACATACCATATGACAGAAGTTACAGAGTGCTGAATAGAATCCAAATTATAGAAAACCCAAATCCATATATAATCTGTGTCTGCACACATCCCAAGGAAAGGGCGCAGACTTTTATACTACGCCTCAGTTTTTCCCTTAAATTTCTTAATATGGAAACCAAGGCAGTCTCCCTTTATACACCATTCTCCAGCACTATACCATGATCACCTGACTACCAGTCTGCCTCACCTGCAGATGCTGAGTTCTCAAGGAGGGCTCATCTCTTTTTGAGAGTGCTTGGTACTAGAGATTGGACCCAGAATCTGTACACTGAACTACACCCCTAGCCTTATTTGTAATTTTGAAACAGGCTCTCCTTAAGTTGTCCAGGCTGGGACTGAACTTGTGATCCTCCCAGGCTGCTGATAAGACAGGCCTGTGCTACTGCACCCCACTAGGGCCACTCTCGGTGCCCGACCTTCCTTTTCCAGGGTCAAATCCAAGGCAAGCCATTCAGAAGGCACTGAATAAACGGTGCATAAAGGGGGCTGGATATGCTTCTTCCTCAGATTTCCGAGGCTGCGGCTTCACAGCAGACCCTTGGCCCCTGCTCTCCTGGCCCTGCTAGGGTGAAGCAGAACTGAAACTCCGGACCCTGGTGCACTGCACGCTTTCTAGAAAAAAAAGCTCTCCAACACTCTTGGCCCTCACTTCTGCCCAAATAGGCCTGGCCAACTACAGAGCTGGCACGCAGCTCGTCTTGGGCTTTGGACAAGGAAACCTTCTCTTATCTTAATTAGGAAATTAATTTCACTCAACCTAGATTGATCTGCGGTCAGTACCTCCCTCGGGACCCGAAAGGAACAGGCAAAAAACAAGCAAGGCTGGCTTCGCTCCTCTCTGGGATCCCACTCGTGGGCACAGGGCAGGCAGCACCCTAGGTGGCAGCGGTCTGGACCACCGAGCCGGCCAGGCGGGCAGCAGCAGCAGCAGCCGCAGCTCTCCCACAGCCTGCTCAGTGGGCAGACCCATCCAACTGGTCCTGCAGGAGCCTCCCTGCAGAAGCCTGGCGCTCAGCAACACCCCCACCGCACCCCGTAATCCCTCTCGCTCCGTGGGGCTTTGTCCATTTCTCCATCTCTCTTCTAGGAGGTGGCCCTGGCTCTGTGCCCGGGGACATCTCACAGGCTATCTCGCAGCATACACTGGGGGGGGGTCACTGGGCACTCCCACACTCGCTACCCAGCCAGACATCTTGGGATATGAGTCACCCACACGCCACCTTCCTTGGAGCCTGTGTCTGTTCCTCCTGGGCCCAGACCAGTACTTCCCTGACCTAGTCCTTGGGTTCACCACCCCTCAGCTTCGGGCAAACTGGGCCCCGACTCTGAGGCCGGAGTCAGGGAACTGAGGGAGGCTGGGAGAGAAAAGCCCTTTGCAGTTACTGGGAAAATCTGCTTCAGTCTCCGTACATCAAGATGAGAGGAAACTGGAGCCTATGGCACCCGGGCACCCGTCTCCTCCTAGAGGTGGGGAAATGCGGGCCCATTCAGGAAAGTAGCAGGGCTGGACCCAGAGCCCATGCAATGCCTAAGTTCTCACTTACTGCTCCCACTGAGCACAGCGGAGCCTGTGAGAAGCGGAGGGCTTACGGTGAAAAGCTCAGGGCAGGCTCTGTGAACAGCAGAGGACTGAGGCCCACAGACGGAGGGAGCTGCACAGCCACAGCCAGGCAGGGCGGGGCACACAGGCTTCCCACCATCACCTCCTCTGCCAGAAGCTTCCAGGTCTCAGGAATGAACTGTAGGGTGGTGGGCGTGGACTCGGCCTTAGACCTCAGCTGTGCTATACACGGGGTGGCAAGCGCTCGCCTTAGACTCTGCACCCAGCTCGGGCTTCGGGAGGCCACAGTGGGTAGAACGAGGGGCTGGGCAAGCGGGATGTGGCGTCTCATGCCTGTATTCCCAGCACTCTAGGAGGCCGAGATAGGATTGTGAATTCAAGCCCAGCCTGGGAAATTTAGCAACTTAGTGAGCCCTTAGAAAAATGATACAAAGCGCTGGGGATGCAGCTCAGCAGAAGGGCCCTGGATTCAATCCCCAGTAGCACACAACAATAAAAAATAAATAAAATAAAAATAAAAATGAATGGCTGGCAAGATTTTTATGTATGTGTTTGCAGAAAATATGGTATCATTTCCAAATGAGTGGGCTTCCTGAGACCACAGAGCTTCCACTTGTAAAAAACAGGTCAAGGAGGCACACATGCCCACCCCTTGTCATCCCAAAGAGCGCAAGACAGGACTTGGGTCTCCAGCTGCAGAAAGAGGCAGAGAGGAACGGGTGGGGTGCAACGTGGTTGGGGATCCAGGAGAGGGCTGCAGCCAGCAAGACTTCGATAGCCAGAGGTCAGGGAAAGGGTCTAAGACCGGCAGGGCGTGACCCACGTCCACTTGGTGTCTGACACCACTCCGGGGGATTCTACACAGTAAGGCACTTCATCTTCATACTGTCACCCACGTGACAAGGACGCCTCAGTGGGGTTGAGTTCCGTCACAGGCCACAGGCAGCACTTGAGCCCCAGTGTGGGTCCAAAACTTTAGTTCCTTCCACCGAGCCGGGGCTGTAGGGACATAACAGGGAGCCCCGCCCACCCCAGGCCCCCTCTCCACCCCTCAAGTCCACGGCATTTGCTCCCAGCTCCTAACATCTCCAGGGACCTGGAGTCAGTCTGGCCAGGTGACTGGCCAGAAGCCAGCCTGCACAAGCTCCAGAGCCCTTCAGAAACACTCGGGGGACAGCACTGCGCAGGGAGGGGGTGGTCCAGCAGAGGAGCCGAGGCCTGCGTCGGCTGCTGACTTCCTTCACCTGGGGACGCACAAGTTCCCTCCTAACACCTGACCCCTTAGCCTACTTGCCCTAAGTGTTGCCTCGCTGGGAAAATGCTTCCACGCCTCGAGCAGCTGAGGCAACTCAATTATGAAATTTACCACATCAGATGAAACCCAGCAGCTCAATCAGCCAATTCATTTGCGTCTGGCCGCTCTGCAGCTTGTGCTAGCTCTGCCCCACCCCACCCTCCCCACCCCTGCCCCAGGTCACACCCCCATACTGCCAGTTGGTACAGAAGGACCAAGGGCTCGGGCAATGGCACAGTCCTGGCATGAGCGGGTGGGCTCTGCCAGGGGCCCCCTGAGAATAGAGGCTGCATTCAGAAGCCAGCCAGCCTCCTGCCAAGGTGGACAGGTGGTACGGGCTGGACCACTTCAGCTGAGGGCAAAGCTCCCCGACACCCTTCCCTGCATTATCCTGGACCTCACCTGTGCCTGGAGCCACCATCCACCTGAGCCGGCCCTGGGAGAGGCGTGGGTGGGAGGAAAGGCAGCCACCTGAGGCCTGGGATCTGGGCTGTGCTGCGGCTTTCTCAACGTCTCTTACTCCAGAGGCCGTAGCTACCCGTCCCCTCTGTGTCCCTTTAGCTCCCCTGGCTGCCTCTATCCCTGGCGCTCTCTGTGTGCTCAGGTGAGAGCCCCCTTCCTGATGCTCACATCCCTCTACAGCAGATCCCTGAACTCAGGGTCCCCAGCCAAAGTCAGCTCAGACAATAAATGAATTAATCAGCTAATCTGACTGACTACAACAACCCACTAAGTAACACACTCCTCACCCTAAGCTGTCCGCCTCCCTCAACCTGACAGATGGGAGACCAGAGCCTGCTTTCAGGCAGATGCAGCCCCAGTGCAGGTCATTCCTCCTTCCTGCCTGCGGCCCACAAGCTTAAGATGCCATTAAGACCCACCGGGCTGCAGATGCGGCCGCCAGTGCGGAGCACACAGCAGCCCACAGCCCTGCTCTCAGCACCACACACATGAATCCAGCGGCAGCCCGCGACGCAGGATGAAGGGTTCCTCCCCTTCTCTCCGCTTCTCCTTTCGACAACGTCCCTGAGTCACTTCCTGATACATCACTCAAAGGCGAAAGGACGGTGGGGCCTTGGAGGAGTCTGTTAGCCTCTACAGGACAGCAGGTGAGAGGAAGGACCCCGGGTGGGCACGACCTGGTGTCCTTCTCCTCGCTGGCCCCCAAAAGCAAGCTGTCCCCACCGCCCCCCGGAAATCAGCACAGCTGGTGCACATCGCTTCCATGTCGGAACCAGCTTGGTCTTGTGCCATGGGCAAGTTCCCCTCTTCCTAGTCCCACCCCCAGGAAGGAGTGAGACCTAACACAGACACCTGGCCTCCTCTGCCCTGACTCCCCACAGCCTACTGAGCCTCCCCGGGGGCTCAGCAGAAACCAGGATTAAACCCTGGAGTCCACCCCATGCCCCAGTTCCTCTCGTCAGATCGCTACACAAATTCTTCTCTCCTCAAATATTCTGGTGGTGCCTGTAAGGCCAGCACTCTGTAAGGCTGAGGCAGGAGGATCACAATGGCAAGCCCAGTTTGGGCAACTTACTGAGTCCCTGTCTCAAAATAAAAAAGGACTGGGGATGCAGCTCAGCGCGAAGGCTTCCCAGAAAGGAGGGCAAGGAGACAAAGGGAATGTGCACGGGGTCCCTGCCTGAAGCAGCAGCACAGTGAGATGTCCCTCTGCCCGGGAACACCACGCCGAAGGAAACGCTTCCAAAGCTGCCACGCGGGACAACGGGCGGGGCGGGCGATGCCGGCGTCGCCCTCGGGTCCCGGGCAGCGCAGGGCGCGGGAAGCGGAGCGGGAGCCAGGCTGGGCCCGCGGGTGGCCGACCGGGTGGGCGGGGGCAGTGACCAGCGGCGATCCCTTCTTCCCGGCCGCGCGGTGGCAAGGGTGCGAGGAGGCCCGGTCCGGGAGGCGCAGCCAGGCGGATCGCTACAGACGTCGTCGCGGAACTCGCAGCCGCGGCGCAGGGCGCGGGATCCTCGCTGCCCGCTCAGTCTCCTCCTTCTACGATCAATAGTAATTTTTTAAAGAGTCCGCGAGCTCAGTGAATGAAGCGCTCCCGGGGGAGGCGCGGCGCTCCGGCGCGAACCGTCCGTCTGCAGAACAATTCATCCGCCCCAGCCCGGCCCCGCCGCGCCTCCGCCCGCCCGGTGCCGTCCCGAGGTGACAAGCCCGCGGGGACCGCGCTCGGCGACCCCGGCCCGCCCGGCACTCACCGCTCGGGGCGCTGCCGCCCGCCTCGCTCACAAAGCCCCGGTTGCCCCCGCGAGCTCGCCGCTCTCCGCCAGCCGCCGCCGCCCCCAGCCGGCTCGCTTCAGCCCGGACGCGCTCCCGCCGCAGAACCGCCGACAAACTAGTTTCTCCGGCCTTTCCGTCCCACCTCCCGGCCCGAAGCCCCAGCAGCCAATCAGAAGCGGTGCTTCTGTGACGGATGGGCAGTCGAACCCGTAATACAGCCGCATGAGGAGAAAGGGGTGGGCGCTCGGGCTAAGCCGGTAGAGCGGGGAGGTGGGGCCGGGAGAGGAAAAGGACTTCGACCAGATTCTTAAAGGGACAGGCGCCTGTCGGTACCCCGGCTGAGTGCGACCACGAAACGGAAGGGTGTTCTAGAGCTTTCTGAAGGAAGGAGTTTGTAAATTGCACATGCGTCTTACTTTTATCCCCCAAATTAAGGGGTTGCAGACCTCTTTGCAAAACACGATTTGGTCGTCCCGGTGTTAACGAAACCTCTTATTTTTATGGCCGGTTTGCTTCAATGTTTGGAATTTATATAGCCGCCAGTCTCCATCTGTGCTTGGAACCTGTGTATTCGGGGAGGGATGTACTTCAGCCTTTCTATTGGTGCCAGCGGGGTTACTGGTTCATTCGTCCACCTGTAGTCGAATAGGGAAAAGCCCGGGAAAGTGGAAACATTAGTTTATTCACAATTTGGCCGAACTGGGGAGCGGAGCTCTCCTACCCCTTACTCCCACCCCAAGGCACAGATGCACTCGAATTTATAGAAGGGGTAAACGAAAGCCAGGAAGTGTGAGTGCGTAGATGTAGCCAAGCTTTGGCCCAGAGTGCTGAAAGCATAGAATTCTCCTTGTTGACAGGCCAGGTAAGTCGGGGTGAGTGTGAGGGTTCAGTCAGCATGAGGAAAGTTACAGCAGCAGCCTATTCGTTGGTTGAGGCAGGGTCTCCCCGTGTTGTTCAGGCTGGCTTGGATCTTGTTTTGATCCTTCTGCCTCAGCCTCTCCAAGTGCTAGGATTACAGGCTCGGGTAGCAGCCTATTTCTAAAAAAAAATGGTCTTACGTTTTTAAGAGCGATTTTAGCCTGTAGATTACCGTCCCAGCCTTGGTTTAGTTCAGTCCTTGATGCTGAGGGGCCTCCAGGTGCAGTGTCATCTGGCTCGCTATTAATGGATTGGTGTGTGGATTCCATCAAAAGGCAGCTAGAGCCCAGGGAAGACGTGTTTGGGCTGAATAGAGCACCGGGAGAGAGTGTGGGGCCCAAGCCAGAGTCAGGAGGTAGCTAACATTCTGCTGGAAAGGCTTTTTGCTTTAGGCAATCATGCGTGGGAACCCTTCTCCTGTAACCTCTGTGGTTCTTTATTACGTGCTAGGGTTGACAAAGGTGACTCCGTTTGATGCTCTGAATATATTTTCCCCCCTTGGTGCAGAGATATCAAGAATAGGGTAGGACCAAAGACATAAAGAGAGGCAATTTAGCAACTTAAGAGATCTTGCCTGAAAATTTAAAAAATAAAAAATGTTAGTTGGGGATGTAGCTCCGTGCAAAAGGCCTTGGGTTCAACCCTGGATGTGCGGGGAGAGGTGGGTAGGAAGTGAGAAGGGGGGAATGCAAGAGTAATTTTTAAATCGTGTTTTTAAGCAAAAACTGCAGCTTCAGGACAGAAAGTAACCTGAGGCTAAAATGCCCTTTCTTTCCCCTTCCAGGAAACTTGAAGAAAAATTGTTTTAAGGATCTTGATGTGAGAAGCCGGTAAATTTGGCCACTGCCGAGCCTCTTTCTTCTAGATTCTCAGCCTCAAGGAAGCAACACTCAAAGATGCGCAGTGGTCTAAACTCCACAGTCCGCAGCAAACGGCTTGCCTTCGAATCCAACCCTCCAGCAGGTGACCCGAACACCCCAGACTGCCCATCTTCAGGACAAAAACCCCCAGCCCCTTACAACAAGCCCTGACTCTCCTGAGGGCATCTACTCTACTGCCTCTGAGTGTGTACTTCTTTGGCTCTTCCTAATAAGCCCTTTGAGGAGTCTCATTCTGCAATTCTCTCCTGTGGCACAAGTCAGCAAAACTACAACCTATTCTTTGGGGGTCAGGTGGATTAACTAATGGTTGACTTGTAACACCCAGCTAAGCTGAGTCAGTGCGGTGCTGGGTGTGGAAGGCCCACCTGAGGACTGTTGCCAGCAGCCTGAAGGAGAATTGGAGAGGAAGACGGTGTCCTGTTGATTCTCCTGGAGAAGCTCGTCACACTGGTTTTCCTGACATGAACTCAGCTGTTCTCATCACCAGAGGAGCTGGAGACCTGGCTGTCACTGAGGATGGCTACGGTTCTCTTCAGGGGAGCTCTGGTCCTTACCTTGAGTGACGTTTCCTGGCTGCAGGGCAGACCCCTCAGCCTTGTGGCACAGATCCTTCATCCTGCTGGCACAGGCTTTCTAGCTTCCACCACCAACCTTTGGACCTTCCCAATGCAGATCCTTGATACAGACTTGCATGAGACATTGTCCTGGGCTCTAGGGCTCCAGCTGGATTGATGGAACACATTGCCATGGGCTCTAGGTCTTCAGCTGGACTTGTGAAGGAGGTTGTCAGCGGGTAGACAGATTGCTTGCACTCTTCTACTTTTGACTCTCTGGGTGGATATTATAAAATAACCCTATGAATTATGTGTCTTGTATTAAATCTTTCTCCTGTAAATCCTGACTACAACAGGGGGGACCCCCTCAGACCAGGTCTGGTGAAAAGAAAAGATCCCATGTTGGAGAAGTGACAGACAATTCCAGTCGGTATTTAAAAACAAACAAAACCTTGTTTAGCTATTTGAGCAACAACAGATTTAGAAAACAGTGGTTCCTAAGCCAAATTTATCTAGAGTCCATTGCCAAGTAAATTCTCATCTGGGTAGAAAACAGCACCCTAAAGTTTAAACTTTGACATACAATAGTTACAAAGTTTACAGGGAAGCAGAAAAACATACTCAGAGCAGAGCAAATCCAGGCTGTACTAAGAAACACAGTAACCAAGTTAGTCAAACAAAACCAATTGGTCCAAGCAAAACAAGTTCAGTTTTGTCAGAAAGGTGCACTAAGCATATATTTAGTCTTCTTCCTCCCACAAACCCCATGCTATTTGGTGAGAAAACCCGTTATTTAATTATGCCCAAACCTGAAATTATAGTTTAGCAATTACACTCCAGTTTAGAATTTCTTAGGTACACAGAACTGCAAAAAATTTGAACACAGAGTGCAAGAATTAATGCCTACTTACCAATTAAGAACATGTTTTTATAATACAAACTTTCCTCGTTTGCTGACCTGTTTACTGACTTACTATGTCTGTTATACCTTAGAGCGCTGCATATGAGCTGTACGAATAAAAGCCAGGTCATCAGGTTGGAATCTCCTTTCACCAGGTCTTTATTCTGAACATTGTAACGTAAATACTGTACATACTTCCTCATGTAGCAACCAATTCATTGACCTGGTCATAGAAATGGATGGAGGAGTATCTATAAAGGAAGATTGTTTCACTGAAGAAGAGGAACCTTGCAACTGTATTTCCACCTGTAGGACTATACACAATACACAAGGTAGCAATTTTTGCAAAAACAATTTTGTTTTACAGTATATTAAGACAACAATCATGACTTACTACATTATACCAGAACAATTAGACTTTTAAAAATTAAAGCATATGCATACAGTATCAGTTTATTTAAACATAATTATGTAACAAAACTATTAAAACTGAACAGATGCTTAAACACACTCTAACACTCTCAGATTTAATTTTCCTAAACAAAGTCCAATAAAAGACAATAGAGAAAAACAGTACCAATCTTTCTATTGCTGAGAAGCAAGCAAGCATGTTTAGCTTTCTTTTTGTTGTTTTGGTTTTTGAGATAGGGTCTCACTGTGTAATTCAGGCTGGCCTTGAATTCACTATGTAGCCCAGGCTGGTCTTGAACTCATGGCAGTCCTCCTGCCTCAGCCTCCCGAGAGCCAAGATCACAGCTGAGCACCACCACACTGGGCCACATTTTCAGCATTTCTTAAAACCATGACCATTAAACCATAGAAGCCATGGGTTCTCGAACAATTTGCCACCAGGGACCAGTTTTCCATGGGAGGACAATTCAAGCACATTACAGTGGTACCTTGGTTTGTGAACTTAATTTGTTTCATGATTTGAGGAAAGACGGCTGTGCTTGTGTTTGTGTGGGGACAATGGCTGTGGTTGTGTTTGTCATGCAGTGGAGAGTTTGGCAACAGAAGCAAATTTTTGCCAAACACTTTTGTTTGGGAACCAAACCATTTGTAAACGGAAGCATTTGTGAGCCAAGGTACTAATGTACATTGATTGCGTACTTTATTTCTGCTGTTATTACATTGTAATATACAATGAAAGATTATCAACTCACCATAAGGCAGAATCAGGGAGATCTCTGAGCTTGTTTTTCTGCAGCTAGATGGCCCCATGTGCAGGGAGTAGGAGCCAGTGACACCCCAAGTGTGTCGTGTATGTCAGTCTCTCCATCATTTTCTTTGCCTGCTGTCACTGCAAAAGCACCGCTTCACAAAGATAAGATACTGGAAATGGAAGCAAGTTTTTTAGTGCTTGTGACCCAATATGAAGATATTCTGCCTTGCCCTTAATTCAGAACATATAGAGATTTGAGGTTGTCTCAAACAGACTTTTAAAGCCACCACCATCATCTGTGATCTCAAGCAGTTGATCCTCTTCTAGCATGGACAAAGTCCACTCACCTGGCTTACAAACAAATGGCTCACGCACCCCCCTTCTCAGTTCAGGGGTCTTTTGTGGTTGGGAAGCAATGCTCAGTCTTTGAAAGCAAAATGCTCAGTCATGTACCAGATGCAAGAAAGAAAGTCCAGGTTCAATCTTTTACCAAATCTCTGTCAATGTCTAAAACATATCAAAAATCACCAGCCCCACCCATAAATCCAGTTTGACTTTGAATGTAGCCACCTTATTTACTGACTTGCACACAATATTCATTTTCCTCTGAAGCAACAGATTGAGTTCACTGAGCAGGTGGAATATGTCACAGTACTAAGTAAATTCTGTGACCCGTTTGGGTCACTGAAATGTGCTGCTAGTGGTGACTGTTTCTAAAACAAATTCTGGAGCAGCTGTCATAACTCAGAAACTCTGGCTGGGGATCTACCTTTAGAAAGCCATCTCACTTCTCTATGTATAAGGGAACATGTGTGACCTCTGCATTCATTACCTCACAGAGCTGCCCAAGCAAACATGCATTAAGGACATGTATTTAATGTGGTTGATAATTTTAATCACATTCCACAAAATGTTAAGTTCAGATGACAGTTTTTGGCTAGCCAGCTTTTTTCTATGGATAACACAATGTGTAGGCTCACATTCATAAGTGATCCCTCTGACTCTAGTAGTGAAATCAGAAGGACATCCAGCCATGACAGCTACCTTCTGTACATATACTGTCCTGAAATGACCATTTCGGTTTTGGTGACATGTAATCATTCAAAGACTGGAATAGTTGTTCAGTAGTGTGTTTGCCTAGAAACAGAAGTTCATATATCTTCATGTGCATCCAACCAATAAATGTATTACACAAAAACTGGTACTGTTGTCTTGTGGTCAACCTCAGTAGACATGCCAACTTGGGTTGTGGATTACAGTGACTAATTGATCCTAACAATTGTGCTTCAATATTTTCTGTAATTTCATTTAATTCATCTAGTTATGGTACTTGCTGAAAGAGGAACATATGCCAGCCACCTTTTGAACTGCAGCCTCTCCTAAAACTTCATGGCAAATATCCTCAGCAGAAGGCAGGATGCACTCTTCACCAATGGTATATATAGGCTTATTAGTTTTAGCCACTAAGAATGGTGCTCTCAGTGTAGACGTATTTGATGAAGTGGTGGCCTTCAATAATTGCTTCTATTCCATGTGTTCATTTTTTTTCTTTTTAATTCTAAAGCCTTGCCATTCAGTGCAGGATGTTGGGTCTCCATGTAGCAAAGCAGTTTTGAGGGTTTCGTAGCTTTGACAGATAGCTCATCACAACATGATGTACAAAGCCAGCTTGGAGAATGTAAATCATGTGCTGCAGTAAACATGTAATTTAAGTAGGACTCAGCATTTTATTTTTTTCTTTTAAATGCAGCTTTCTTCTTGTTGGCAATTTTGAAGTCTTCTGCTATCTTATTATTGGGTCTTTCTACCTCTTTGAGGAAGATTTCCAGTTTATTTTCTATTCATTTTGGCTAGGGTTAACCTGAAGGGTTGCCAAGACTGTGACTGAGACAAGTATGCATTTTGGGAAAGAGGTATGGATAAAACTGGTAAATAAAATACCAAGTGGGTCACACATGGACTAAAATAAGCATCAGATTCTGACTTCAAGCCTGCCACCAGATGCACTGACTAATAGAATCTTGATCTGAGTCTGTAAGCAATTGATTTATTATGTCTCTGTGTAGTCAAACCTCTCTACTAATGTTCATCTGTATTTATAATCACTTCTCAGTGCTAGCATCACTGCCTCAGCTCTACCTCAGGTAATCAGGCACCAGTTTCTCATAAGGAGCAGGCAACTTAGATCCCTCACATGTGTAGTTCACAGTATGGTTCTTGCTCCTATAGAACATAATGCCAGCACTGGCAGGCAGTAACTAGAACAGTGAGAAGCAGCTGTAAATACAGATGAAGCTTTACTCTCCTAGCCACTCACCCCATGCTGTGTGACTGGGGTCCTAACAGCCCATAGAGTAGTACTGGGCCGTAGCTCTAAGGCTTGGAAACTCCCTCGTACAAACAAAAGCACCGATGGACCACTGAAATCAAAGCTATTAGCTTTCACCGCAAAACAAAATATATTTTTCTGAAACTTACAGTTTCTTAAATGAGTTGTTTTTGCATAAATTATCAACTTCATGGTAACTTAATAATGAAAACATACAACCCAAGCCTGTGGGGGAGGGTGGCATTTAACATTCAACATTAGGAAACTTGGAGAAGCAGCCATAGCTAAAAGAAAAAAATTCTAATTTTTAAAAATCTATTTTATCTTCTTGATTACATTGTATCATTTCTCACAAAAACCTTATAAGCCAGCCTTCCACTGTTCATTCATTCATTCAACCTCCCATCCATTAATTCAGTTCACAATCATTAATTTAGTTCACTGCACTCCTCTGCTAACTAGCTCAGGGCAGGAGAAGACAGGCAAGAGTTCGTGTTCTGCAATCTGGATTTGCAACTCATTTCACCACTTCAGTTTACTGTGTATCCAATTTTCTAATCTGTAAAACATGAAGTAAAAACTCCTCATAGGATCGTTTAGGGAATTAGAAAAGACAAATTCAAAGGCAAAGTGAGTACAATAAATGTCCTTTCTTTTCTCCCTCCCACTGAAAATTAATACTTCAAGTAGCTCTCCGAAGGATACAAAGATCTCTAGTAAAGAAAGTGCATAGGGCCAATAAGAACCGAGAAGGGGAGCAGAGACTCCCATGAAGCAGAAGTCATGTCGATAAGAGGTACAGGAAAGTTTTCTGGGGGAGAAGGGAGTACACAAAACATGGAAGAAAGGCAGGGCTGTGACGGTGGAGACTAGAAAGAGGACCTCTGAGCGGAACACTAACTAACAGTAAGGATTCCTGCCTTGAGACTGTGGGGTGGTAGAGAAGACAGGGCCAGTACAGGCAAGTGAGGGAAAAGTTTGATATAGAGGCAGACAGCCTGAAATCTGGGTTTGTTTCAACCTCAACTCTCTCCTTCCAGAACTGTACATGTCTGAAGGCAGATTGCTCTGATCCTCAGATGGTTCTTACCGGTGAAAAGATTCTACAACCATTCACGCAGAGCTATTGTAAAGATTCAATAAGATAATATATTGCAATTGGCGCCAGTGCCTAGGAAGTGCTCATTACAGTGTCTCCCTTTGACTCAGCTCTGGGAACATTCAAGACACAAGGGCTTTCTGATCCTCAAGAGCAGTGCCGGCCAGAGGTGAGAAGCTGGCCAAGTGTGCTAGCACTGTGCTTTCCAAAGGGAAAAGGCTCCAGAGGTATCCAAACGATTGCTCCTTTAAAGAAATGATGCAGATCACATTTGTAGATTTAGCATCCTGCCCATTTTCTAGGGCGAGGGCATTTATATAATTGTTGATTGGATGGAGCTTCACATGCAAAATTGATTCTTAGCAAGTTCATAACCATTGTTTATTATTCTGTACAGGTTTTCTGTGAAACTGTCAACGCCAACCATCTAAACTCTGGCCCACATTATCATTTCTCCCCTTCTTAACGCCAAGGCTTAATTTAGAGCATAGAATACATTAAAATCAAATATAGGCAATGGAATGAAATCAGAGCCAGAGCACATATTGAGTTATGGAATTTAAATATGACTTGAAAGGAAAGGAAGCAAAAGGCAAGGAAGCTGTGATGGCTCATATCTGGGTGCCCCCCCCCAAAAGCTTCATATGTTCACAGAAGGGGCTTCTGGGACTGGATCGTGGGTGTGTGATGCTCATCACTGGACTAGTCCACCAATGGATTTATACCAGGGTGTGATATTGGGAGGCAGAGCCTGGTGAGAGGAGGTGGGTTACTGTGGGTGTGGCCTGCCAGGGTCTATCACCGTCTTCCTCTGCTGACCCCTTTCTGCTGCTGCTTCTTTTTTTCTTTTTTAAAGTTTATAAAAAGACAGTTTCTTCCTTTTTATTTTTTTAAATTTTAAAGAGAGTAGTAAGTGGGAAACAAACAAACAAAACAGAACAAAAAGAAGAACAGTAGCAGCGTGCCAGTCTCACAAAGATAAACAAACCAAAGCAAGAACATTTAAAGCGATACAGGGTTTCAAGACAAAATAATATGAATCAACACTGGTTGTTATATTACATATCACTATCCTCAACTACACTTGCTCAGATTGCCAGCTTCTTTTTTTCTTTTTTTGCGATACTGGGGATTGAACTCAAGACCTTGTGCTTGCCAGGCAAGCACTTATTCCACTGAGCTATATCCCCAGCCCTTAGATTGCCACTTTCTTGCTGCCACACCATGAGCTGTTTCTCCTCTGCCATGCCTCTCTGCCATACTGTTCTGCCTTGGATCCAGACAACTTGGGACTAAAACCTTTTTATGGCTTGTGTCAGGATGTCCCCACAAAGCTTCATGCAGTCATGTGATGGGCTTCTAGAGTTTATGATTGGTCCATGATCCAGTGCTGGGATTATGGGTGTGAGTGCTACACCACCCGGGTGGATAGTTTGCATAAGTAAGGGAGAGAAGTAGGCTGCTTGCTGCCCTTTTACTCTTGTTACCTTTGCTGTTCACCGCCATGAACTATTGCCCTTTGTCATGGGCCACCCCTTCTCAGAGCCAGCCGAGTGCGGGCTGAAACCTGCACAGACTCTGAGCTAAATAAACCTTTCCTTCCTTCCTTAATTCTGGGTGTCAGGTATTTTGTCTAAGCGGAGAAAAAGTAGCTAAGACAAACCTCTACAGACTGTAAGCCAAAAAAGCCAAAATAAACCTCTCCTTAAGTTGTGAGGGTTAGGTATTGTGCCTCAGTGAAGAAGAAAGTAACTAAGACACAGAAGTAGCGTCATGGCTGTGACGCTATCTGATGCTTTTGGAACTGCCTGGTGGGAAGGGTTTGGAAAGGTTTGGAGATGTTGGCTGAAGAAGGGGCCTTAGAATGCTACAAGCTGAGTTTGATGGGAAATTCTGGTCAGAGTTCAGAATACCAGAATGCTGACAGAAATGCAGCCAGCAAAGACCAGGCTCAGGAGGTTTCACTTGGCAACAAGGACTAAATTGGCAATTGAACTCCAGACCATGTGTGTTATGTTTTGGCAGAAAATTTGTCTATATTTTGCTCCTGTCTTGAAATATTGTGGAATACTGAGATTAAGGACAGCGGACTAATGAATCCGGAAGAAGAAATTTCAAGATACTCTAAAGTTGAGGCTAGTGTTGGGGGATTTTAGCCAGCTCTATATTGAGAGTCAAGAGTGAACATCCCAGCAGAAAGATTTTTAAAGTTTTGAGTTTGACCAGAAAAGAAGCTTCTATAAAGTTGGGGCATGCAAAGATGGCATGGAGGAGAGCTTGTGTGCTGAAAAGATTAGCATTAAAAAATTCAAATACTTTTGAACAGGAAAAGATAAGAGGTGGCCTGAGTGTGTCATAGAAACCAGCAAGATCCCACTCCTCAAAGGCTCAAATGTGCAAAGGTGAAAAACTTTGCTTTGAGAAGAGAGCAGAAAGGCACCACACTCTAGAATGGAAGCAACCTAGGGAAAAGGAATTTGTTCCTGAGAATTTAGTTCACCATGTTCAGCCATCCAGACACTCAGAGGCATGTGCAACCGCTGGCAAGGTGCCAAAGGGCTCAGCTACTGCTTCAACTGGTGACAGCTCTTGGCATCATCCATGTGGGCTGGTCTTACACACACTCAGAATGCAGGAGTTGTGAGGTCAAGAAAGTTTCCACCCAGATTTTAGAAGAAAGCCTGGGAGGCCAGGTAGTGTGTTCCTGAGAGGGCAGTGTGTGAAGCTGTGAGTGTGAATCTACATGTTCAGTGGAGACCCCAAAAAGTTGGAGAGCCAGAAACATGGATCATTTGAGGAAAGCCACAAGGAGTGACCAAAGCCAGCTCAAGAGTGAAGACATGAGGACTACAACCACCAGCAGTGAAGCAGCCACTCAAGTCCTTTGTGTAGCCTGTGCATAGAGAATTTTGGGAACTCAGGTACCAGGACACCTCTGAATCCCTAGTGTGGCATCAATGGTCTTCAGAGTTTTGAAGTACTAGGAACAAATCTTCTGTCAGTTAGAATTCTCCTGTAGTGCATACAACACAAAAGCCAAAATTAACTGTGACCTAAATAAGATAGAAGTTTGTTTCTTGCTCATGCAAAAGAAATCTAAAGTTAAGCAATCCCTGGCTGCTTGACAACTTCACAGTTGGCAGGAACATGGGCTGCTATATTTCCATTCTGCCATCATTAATGCATGGTTTCCATTTGCTTGGTTGCCTCAAAGCCCAAGATAGCTGCTAGAGCGCCAACTCTGACAACCATATTATATTCCAGGCAGCAGAAAGGAAGGGGGTTGAAGAGCAAAATATGTATTTCTCAGCTGTGCTAGCTCCATTTAAGCAGACTGTAGAAGTCCTATCCCACACTTCCATTTGTTATCTTAACCAGAGCAAACTGCAGTGGCAGATGGGAAATGGTGGAGGATCATCTGGGTGACTCTCCTTGAAGGAGGAGCAATTGTCTCCATTTTAGCTGAACCTGACCTTATTTCTATGTTTACATATGTACAGAGCTGGCTAGGACTTTTCCTTATCCCCTCAATTGGCTTTAAGCAATGCATATTGTCCAGGTGAGGTTGATGGTAGTCTTTGAAGATGACAGGTGTGTTTCCCCAAACCCCTCATCGTTCCCTTGTGTGACCCAAGAGGAGGTGGGATAAAGAGCCAATGCTCAGTGCTGTCTGTTGACTGAGAAGGAAGCTTGAGATAGAGGATATGACTTCCTGGGGCTTGAAAGATTATGTATCAGAGCTGAAGCACTGACCCCAAAACATTAGATACTACCTCAGTTGTGTTATGCAGATTACTTTTCCACCTTTCCTTCTCTCTGCATATTGCAGAAGTGGCTTTGGGCCTCTGGCCTTGTCCAGCTCATGCCCTCACCTACTTCCCATCATTCTCACAGTCACTCATCCTCAAGCTATCCTTTCTTCATGAATTAATAAAACCTGGGTTTGGCTCTGGGTCGAGACCTTTGTTCCAGATGGCCATCATCAAGGCTGGACCCAGGACCCTTGGCTCCCCATAACTACACGTATACCTTAGTGTCTTTATTCTCACCATGGGTTGCAATGGAAGTGGTAGATTGGAATTAACTCACTAGAATTCCAATAACTTTTCTAAGGAATTACAATTATAACTTCCTGGGCTGAGATAAGGACTGGGAAGAGCTCTCTATAGGAAATGTAGACTTTTATGTGAGTTTATTGCCTCCCTACAGTGAGGTTTCTGTCCAGAAAAAGGGAAGAACAGATGCCCAATGTGAACCAATAAACTCCTCCCACCCTTCTAAATTCTATCTACTCAGTATTCCTGGTAGTCCAGAATCTGAAGTCTGAAAACTTCTGAAATGGTGTGTAGAACTCAATATATATTTGTTAATGGATGATTGAACTATTGGTTCTTCTTATACATTTCTGGATGTTCCTTTCCAGTCTCTTCTGCTGTTTCCACCTCACTTCTCAGACTTTCAAATATTGGAGAAGGCAGTGAATGCAAATAGATAAGATGTCTTCCCTGCTTAAATCCACATGCCAAGTGGTTTCATGCAGGCCAGCACTGGCTGTTCTTATAAATACTGGCCACTTCCAAACCTGTGCTCCCAGCCTGATTCCTAGCCTATGAGTTCTCAGCCCATAGGTGCAGGAGCTTAATCCACATCTCCATGGGGTGTCAGGGGCACTACAACCTCAGTTGTTCCACTGAGTGCTGGGCAAGCCTCATCATCTCAGGAAGGCACAGCTCATTTCTGCCTCTGCTCAAATGAGAAATCTCAGCATCATTCTCTCATTCTGCACGTCCCAGCCATCCAGAAGTCCTGATGAGTCTGAGTAATTCTTATCACTCCACCACTGAAACAAGCTGCCCTTCTTTCTTTGGCTTTTTGCACGGGCCTCCCACTCTCCCCTACCCCACCTACCCCTTTGCCCACTGGAGTTCATTACACACAGCAGCCAGGGGATCTATTAAAACACAGTTTCCTAGTGCCTTGCAACCCTCAGAGTCCTTCACTAGCTCCCACCCCCAACTGGCATCTCCAAACACCTCCCACAAGCCAGTTGCAAAAGCTTCTAAACACCACATGTTCAGATACCATCACAGCAGTGGCTCCAAACATCTGTCCTGATCTGATCTGCCCACCCCTCACCTGGCATGTCCCATCTCTCAGACCTGCTGCCCCTATGCTGGGCCTCACAAAAGCCAGGCCCACTCCTCCTTGGCCTACAGGGCCTTAGCCTTGGCTGGCTCTACCCAGACCGCTCCCCCCAGAGGGCCACCTGATTCCCTCCTGTTATGGTTTATATATTGAGGTTTCCCCAAAGACTTCTGTGCTCATAGCTGGGGCTTTTGAGAGGTGATGGATCATGGGGGCCTGGATTAGTCCATGGGTGAGTTTTTAGCCAAATGTGATGTTGACAGGTGAAGCGTGGTCCAAGGAGGTGGAACACTGGGGGTGTGGCCTGGGAGGGAAGTGTTTGGAAAAGTTTAGAGATGCCAGCTGGAGAAGCAGTCCTAGAATGCTGTGAGCCAGTAGTCTGAATGGGAGGTTCTGGTCAGAGCTCAGAAGAATGGTGGACAGTACTGCAGCTGGTAAAGACTAGGCTCAAGAGGTTTCAGTTGGAAAGAAGGACTCCACTGGCATATCGACACCCAGCCATATGCTTTATGCTCTAGCAGAAATTTTGTCTACATTTTGCTCCTGTCCTGAGACTCTGAGGGAGACTCAGGTTAAAGGCAGCAGAATAATAAAGTTGGTGGAGGAAATTTCAAGATAGCCAAACATTCAGGCTGTGGGTTGTGTACTGTTGGGGGATTTTAGCCAGCTCTTCCTTGAGAATCAAGAGCAAATGGCCCAGAAGAATGATTTAGAAATCATTTGAATGATTTGGCCAGAAAGAAAGCTCTGGTAAAATTGGGGCCTGTAAAGATGTTGCAGAGGAGCACTAGGTTGCTGAAAAGATTAGTATTTTAGTATATGTGCTGCTGAAGCGAGCACAAGATTAGTATTAAAAAGAAACCAATTCGGGGTTATAGCTCAGTGGCACACAAGCACCTGCCTGGCAAGTATAAAGTCTCAAGTTCGATCCCTGGTACCAAAAAAAAAACAAAAACCAAGTAATTTGGAATAAGACAATACAAAAAATGACTTAAAGGTATGGGAGGAACTAGAAGGTCCTATATTTGATGTGCCATCATTGCAAAAGTAAAAGATTGTGCATTGAGAAGAGAGTTCCAGGGCATTCCAGCAAAGAAGGGCTGCCTAGGGGATTTGTTCTTCAGGGTTTAGTTCATAACGATCAGCCATACAGGCATGCAGAAACCCCTACAGCCATGATAGAAGGAAGCCTGGCTACTGCTTCCGCTGGTGGCAGATCTTAGCATCATCCTTGTGGTGCTGGCTTTATGCACATGCAAATGCAAGAGTTGTGGAGTCAGGAAGGCTACCACCTAGATTTCAGGAGGAGCCCAGGAGGCCAGGCAGTGTTCCTGAGAGGGCAGTGTTTAAAACTGTGAATGTGAAGCTGAAAGTGCAGTGGACACCCCAGGATGTTGGAAAAGCAAGGAGTGTGGAACATCTGAGGAAAAGGCACAAGGAATGAGCAAAGCCAGCCCAGGAGAGAGGCTATGAGGGCTACAACCACCAGCAGGGTTCTAGGGGCAAGGTCGCTCAAATCCTTTGGAGTTCACATCTCCCGCAAATTGCCTCAGGTGCTAGATATGGAATTACAGGATTGAATGTTTGCCCTGCTGGATTCCGGTTTTGCTTTGGTCCATTGCTTCCTATCCCCCTATTTCTCCCTTTTGGAAGGGGAATGTTTGCCATGCTCCTTACTATGTTAGAAGTGTTTAACTTTCTTTTCATTCTTACAGGGGATCACAGAAAAATTTGCTTTAAATCTCAGAGGAGACTTTGGACTTGGACTTTTCAGGAATGCTGACTGTTACGACACTGGCAACTCTTAGAGACGAACTAAATGCATTTTGCATAAAGCGATACACATGTGTCTTTGGGGGCTCAGGGTGCAATGTTAGGGTTTGCATCCAGATGTCCTCCCAAAGCCTCATGTGCTCATAGGTGATGCTTTTGTGAAGTGACTGGACCATGGGGGTGTGATACTCACCATTGAATAGTCTGCTGAGGAGTGTATAGCCAGATGTGCTGTTGTGAGATAGAGCCTGCTTGCAGAAGGTGGGTCATGAGGGCACGGCCTTGAAGGGTGGATCTCCCTTCCTCCTCTCTTCATCCCTCTCTGCTTCCTGCTGCCATGCCAGGTGCTGTCTCTCCTCTGCCATACCCCTCTGCCATGCCTTCCTGTTTTGGAGCCAGCAGGCTATGGACTGAAACCTCTGCAAACTATGAGCCAAATAAATCTTTCCTCTTAGGTTGTGGAGGGCTGGAGGTACAGCTCAGTGGGCTAAGTGCTTGCCGCTGAGCACTAGGGCCCTGAGTTCGATCCCCGGTCCCGGAAAAAAAAAAACAAAACAAAAAGGGGAACCTCTTAGGTTGTGGATGTTGGGTATTATGTCTTAGGACCAGAACTAAGACACCTCCCTTGCTTCCTTCAGATTTCTGTTCAAATGTCACCTTACCACACAGGCCTTCCTGACCACCATACAGTAATGACATGCCCAATCCTGGCAATCTCTGCCCTTACTCCTTATCTCCATAAAACCTACCTTCACTGAAATTATAGAGAGGTCCCTTTAAAATAGCTCAACTTTAGATTTTTCAACTTTATGAGGGTGTGAAAGTATATCCTTACACCGGTTCTGTGTTTCATTTTCAGTGCAGTATTCAACAAATTACATGACCAATTCCATGTTGTACTATAAAATAGTGTATGTTAGATGATTCTGCCCAACTGGAGGCTAATGTAAGTTTTCTGAGCAAGAATGTTTAGTAGGTTAAGTGTATTAAATAAATTTTTGACCTATGATATTTTCAACTTATGATAAGCTGATCAGGATATAATCCTATGGTAAGTTGAGGAGCATCTAAGGGAAAGAGTAGGGCAGTAGCCCTGTTATGGTTAAGCTTGACTTAGTCAAGTCGTTTGGCTTGCAAGCTTCCCAGGGGTCTGGTGGAAAACGTTCTGAGTATGTTGAGGTAAGTCAGGGAGGAATGACCTTAGGACATACAGCTGGTCTATAGCCTCTTCCTTTCTTATGCTGTTTCTCTACTCTGCTTCTTTGCTTCCATGAAGTAAGGAGCTTTGCCCTTCCAAACCCTTTAGCCAGGATGTTTCTGCCTTGGAACCAGCAGACCATGGACTGAATCCTATGAGCCAAATTAAATCTCTCCTCTTATAAGTTGCAGATGTTGGACATGTTGTCTAGCAATGAGAAAACTCACCAGTACAAGCCCCTAATATATAGAAGCTGGCCTTGCACACAAAGCCAGGCCCACTGAACACAGACAATTTTACAGAACCCTCATGATAAGAGAGGACCAGTTGTGACCATGAAAGGTCAAGACAAAGCCAAGACCACTCTAAATATAATGTCTGAACACAGACAAAACATACACATTGTCCGAGCCACAAAATGCCAAATGTCCTCTCCTGGATGATATAAACGACTGTTGTGTCCTTATTAACTACAGCTTCAGCCTCGCAGTAGCCTGCCCTTCTCTTAGATAACATTTATGAAGATACTGTATCGCAGGTGTGTCCCTGATTTCTGACAGCAGCAATCCAAAGCACCTACTTCCTTAGGCCCTCTCCACAAACCCCAAACCCATGCCCCAATCCTGTTATAGGTTTTCCCCCCAATACTGTAGTACTGACATGTCCTATGGTTCTACCTTCAAAAGGTTAATTTTAAAAATTCCATGTAGAGCACTTAGGTCAGAACCTGAGACCTCATCAACTCTAGAAATATTAGTAGCTATTATTACAGCTGGATATTTGTAAAGCACCAAGGAGCGTCCCTGGGTTACTTTCTGTGAGTGCTCAGTTAATTGTATTCATTGTCTGTACCTTGCTTGTATTCACTGGAGTCATCATTACCGTGAATATCCTCCTTGGTAAATTCCAAGCTACACAGGCGGGAGCTCCACATCGCTTAGTTGCCATTCCTGAATATCTTGTCCCATTATGGGTCTGATCTTGGCCGGTAGGTGGGGGCAGAGAGAGAGATCTCTACTCCTCGGGCCCCCTCTCAGGTACCCATGGGAGCAGTGGGGCGTAGCTAGCTAGACAAAACTGGGAGATTACTGGGTCTGGCTCCAGGAAGCTTCTCCAGTAAGACAGTCCGTGTACCCTGTGTGATTATGTTTCATGCCTACCTAAGTCCATGCATTGCCAAGTGGGATGCTGTCTGGGAGGTGCTTAAAGTCTGCAGGCTTTGTTCATTAATGTGTTGATTTCAAAAAGTGTATCAAATACACATCCAATACATCCGAGTCACAATGCAGGGAGCTAAGTAGGTCCAGAGGGAGAGGGAGGAGACATAGAGGTGAAAAAACAAAGTCCTTGTCGTTAAATATAGCACAAATAATACCCATGGGTGTCAGAAATACCCAAGCTGTAAAATAAAATAAAGAACGCCACAAAGATTCTTGTTAAAATGTTATGGCAAAGATGAGGAAGGGAGAGGTGACTGGGGAGGTAACAGTCACACTGGGCCTTTTGGGAGGAGGGGTAGAAAGACATCCCAAGACCTGACATGGAGAAGTTATTGGTACAGATTCAAAAAAAGAAGAGGACCCCATAGGAGTGGTACAGAGCTTAGGTGGAGAGAAGAAAGGGAAGGTGGGGAGAGATAAGAAGACCAGGAGGGAGGGGAAGGGACTGTGCACTGGCTGATAGCTGGTTGTCAGTCCCGCCAACTCTCCTGCTACTGATCACCCAGCTCCATCATGCTGTGAAAAGTCACCACTGGGAAAACCAAGCATCCAAGTAGCTCATCTGTTAATGTTTATGCACACAAAGGGTTACTCCACAGCAATGAGATATCTGTATGCGTGAACATAGTGACATCTCAAAAACATGACATAGTCAGGTATGGTGCCGTGTACCTGCTACCCAGCACTCTGGAGACTGAAGCAGGAGGACCATGAATTTAAGATCAGTCTGCACTACATAGCATGACTGGTCTCAAAATCAAACCAAACCAAGCTGAAACAAAACCAAAGACCTGATGTTGAATGAACAACACAATTTGCAAATAGAGTACAATCATATTTTTGTACAGTATCTTCCAAAGCAAGATTACAAAGCATATGCTGTTTATAGATAATTCCTTATATTGTAAAATATCAAAACACCACGATATACACACACAGTAAACAACATGATAGTACAATATTTTGAGAACCTCAATGGTATTGAAGGTTTCCTAGGAAAATGTAGGTTATCAAACTACCTCAAAGTTATGTAAAAATCATGAAGAGTTCAATGGCAATAAAAGGGATTTAAAAAATTAATAACTAAAGGATCAAGGTACCAGGAAGACATACTAATTCTGTGTATATTCACCAGACTATTGGCCTCATGCTGAAGTAAAAACTAGTAAGTTAAGAGGAGAAACAGGTAAATTCACGATTGTAGTTGAAGATGTCAACATTCCCTGATCAGTAGCTGATAGAACTAACTACAGTAGTAGGTAGAGAATCAGTGAAGCTATCAAAGATCCAGACAGCACAATTAATCAACAGGCTCTACATGGCTACATCTAATACCAGAATGCACATTTTTTACCCCAAGTGATCAAAATGGATCATATCCTGAGAGATAAAAATGCCAAATTTTAAAAAATTAAACCAATAACAGAAAGACAATCAGAGAAAATCTCTAAATACGTAGGAATTAAATCACACACTTCTTTGATGTACTGATGACTGAACCCAGGGCCTTCACACCGAGGTACATCCCAGCCCTTTTAATCTTTTGTTTTAAGACAGGGTCTTGCTAAGTTTCCTAGGCAGGGTTTGAACTTAAGATCCTTCTGTTTCAGCCTCCCAGAGTACTGAGATTCTAGGCATGTGCCACCATGCCTGGCTAATAGCATACTTCTTAAAAACCTATGGGTCCAAAAAGAAATCCTAAAAGAAATAACGAATTTTTATTTCATGTTTAGGTAAAAAGCAGCAAAGTTTAATGAAGTTCAATTAGGCGACTGCATGCTCAGAGTGAGTAGGCTTGCAAAAATGGAAAGGAAATGGCGTGAGTGCTGAATGAATTGGTGTAAAATTTAAAATGATGGCCTGGGTCTGCAATGCCTCCCATCGGGTCTTTCAGAGCATGATTGACAGGATGCTGAGTCATGTCAGCTGTGTCTGTTGCACACGTTCTTTCCCAGTAGTCACTGTCACAGTCGGATGTATGAGATGCAGCCCATGTGCAAGAACTTCCATTGCGCTCTGGGTGAATACAGGTTATTATAGGCCATGCTGGAGAGCTTTTATTACTAGTACAGAGACAGCTTTAGGAAATGACTACTTTTCAGAGATGTCATCTAGGCATAGCCAGCTTTTGGCTTTTGAGTCTGTCCTAAGGTCCTGCCTCTTAAATTTATTAGGGATGAGAGGTTGCCCCCTGTTTGGCCTAGCACCCAGGTCTTCGGTACTGGACTTTGGTCGTGTTTGTGACGGCCACACAATCTGGGTATAGGCACACAAGAAAGAACAACTGAGCATGACAACTACGTCGTTTTGGCTGACATAGGACAATTAGTAGTGACAATAATGCTGAAGAATCTGGCATGCATGCTTCCTGGCTTGGGACTTAGGAGTCTTTCAAGGCAGGTCCAGGAGTCTTTGCCTTTCCTATCTCTTTCTCTTTGTGGTAGACCTTTGAAGAAAGGTTGGGGAGTAGCTGGCCCTGGGACACTGCCCAGATTCAGGTGAGTGGAGAGGAGAGGTCCCATAGCCCAGTTGTACTATCCATTTTTCCCCCAAGAGATTTGTTCCCCCCAAATCTTTAAGGGGGTGCTGAGGGTGCAATGTCTGTCTTCTATAAGCTGCTTCTTGCTGAATAGGGGCACTGGCCCTATTTATATGCAGACCATAGAATTTTCACTCTGCCTTAGCCCCAGGGGTCCTTGGGCTTTAGTCCTTGGCTCAGACAATCAGTTTAATGGTTATTAAACAAGAAGAAACAGATTTAACTAAGAGATTAAGTATGCATGGTCCAAATAGTAAGGCTATGACAAGGATTAATAAAAGCCTCATCAAGTGGAGTCCTGGTAGCAAAAGGAAATGGAAAAACCTGGTTATTAGGTGCCATATTGATCTCTGGGGCCAGATAAACAAGGGTGCATGTGCCTGTCCAGTTTGCCAGAAGACACAAGCAGGAATTAATGCCACACAGGAAGAAACATTCCTGACTTTCAGGACAGAAATTATTTTCAATAGTAAGTATATGAGTGGTCTGATTGTTTTTAATTTTCCAGAAAGGTAAAATCCCTGTGAAGCGCAGCTCCTGTCAAAAGCTGAAAGGGCCCATTTGAACTGTCTAGTGTAGCTCTGATAGTTCTATTTTCCAAATGTATAAGAAAGTTTTTAGTATCCATTAACATCTATTCAGCTGAGTTTTCTTAACTGGGCATCAGCAAACAGTCACAGATCATGAGCTGATAGCAGTGGGAAGATTGTAGAAATTGTAAGAAAAACTGTAGAAGATTTGTAAGAAGAAAGAATTGTAAGAAAGAAGAAACAATTGTAGAAATACAGTTGGAGGATCTCCCTTGGCAAAATCTCACCCTCCTCTTTCCTAACTCTTGTGTGCCCAGTGAGAACACCACCAGGTTTCTAAGGGATATGGCTTGGTTTACCTGGACACTGGCATAGTTCAGTGAGGGCTCTGCATTTAGCATCAGTTTGCAAGGGAGTCTTTCAGTGTGCCCAAATCTTGACTTTGGCCCTGGTGTTGAGTCCTCTTTGTATAGAGGGGCACCTGGAACTTAAGCCATGTGTGAGTGGATATTGGGCCACAAGTGGGTGGTTTCATGGAAGAAACCTGATTAAAACTACTTTGATAGGCTCTGAGCAGGGAAGCAGCCCTCCTTGTGAAGGTGTCCTGGTCATTTCACTGCTCTGGAAGTCATGCAGAATACCTAGGGACACTTACTGGGGCCCAATATCAACAGCTCTGAGCTGAGCTGGGATGGCATAGCAGGTGATGGGGATGTCCTTATGCAGAGGCTACAGAGGCCACCTTGGGCACCAGTGGTCACTGTGCATTCTTCTCTGGCCACCATGGTGGTGGATGGCCTCTACTCCTCCTGAGAATGAGTGCAGTCTCTCTTTTGGTGCTGAGGGTCCCCATTCACGTTCAGACAAGATCAACAAGGACTTGGCAGCTTTTAGGGGACTCCTTTGCCCAGTGGCCCAATTGCTTGTATTTGAAGCAGTCAGATTTGCCTCCATCACCCTTTGGCTTACCTTGATTCCTCTTGGTGCTGAGGGTTTGATCACGAGACCGGTCCTTTAGGATCAGCATGGCTTTAACCTGCCTTTCTTTTCACTCAATTCCTGTGTGTCTGGTTCTTCAACACAGTTGTTAAATACCATGTAACCCACATTGGCCAGTTGATCTCTCCCAGCTTGTGGGCCCTGTTGGGAGTTTTTGGAGTTTTCTCTTACTGTCTGGAGCTGACTGGTTAATAAAATACCATCCCAGGATAATTTGGCCCTCTCTAGACTTCAGGTTTAAATTAGTGTATTTATGGAGTCTCTTTCATTTGGCATAAGCTGCTAGATTTTCATCAGAATGCTGACTGATAGTTCTGAACTTATAATAATTTTCAGGCTTGAGCATACCCGTGTACATATGATCAAAAACCGTTACCAGGTTATGGAATATGTCAGCAAAATTACCAAGGTCCTCAGAAAGTGTACTGTTTCTCCTGCCATTATTGGGTATCCATAACTGAAAAAGGGACCCAAATTTGGATGGTACCATACACTCCTGCCTGAAAGGGTAGAATGGTGGCAGGCTTAGAGTTTTAGTTCCCTAGTCTGGGCTCTTGTTGTAGGCAGACCTTGACCTGGTGGGGTTGGGTGTCTTTATCCTCTGGGGTATTGACAGTTTAGGTTGGTAAGGAGGTGACCTGTAGAGGGGAGGAGCTGACACGAGGGAGTCCACAGCAGTGTCCTCTTCAAAGGAAGGACTGGTGCTATGGCAAAGATCAGGATTTTCATAGAGGACCATGAAACCTTGACCATTAGGCACCTCCAACCATTTTCCCTGTCTCTGTTCCAAATGGGGAGTCAGGTGGGATGGATAAGGCACTTCCCACAATGGGTCTGTAGGTGGGAGGAGTAAGAATTAGGTCTGGGAACCTTACAGAGTGTCCCTGGGTCAGTCCACGACCTATTTGGCCCCAGGATGTCCCCTGCTAAAGCCGGGATAATTGGGATTCAGATGCCAGACGTCTTGGCCTTGTGTCGGCACTGGTGCCACTTTCTTTGGGCTTTTGGTGTTCCCCTTTTGTCCACGCCCATCTCCGAGATAGGGGGTCTGGGGTTGGGGTGCCCTATTGGCTGTAACCCTCTAGTCTATTTTAAATCACCTACCATCATGTACGCCTGTGGAAGGAGGAGTAGTATGTGCTTCATTCTTGAGAGATCTCAATGAAAGACTGATAATTTTTTCTGCCTCTTGAGGACCCTGAGAGAGGTGAGTAATTTGAGAGGTTCTTTAGTCCTGACACATTATCTGGGGGAAGGGGGCCTCTAGGTCCTGATAAGTCTTTCTGCGACCATTGCAAGTAGGGCGGGTGGAACAGGTTGTTTACAAAGAGCTGAGGGAAGTCTAAGGGGTAAGGAACCTAATAGGTGGCAGTGTACGAACTGGGGACATCATGTCCCTTGGGAAAGAGACCACATAGACCGAGGAGGCCATCTGAGTCACTGTTAGTGTAGGAGAGGTAGGATTCTGGACCTCACTGCTGCCTGCAGCCTGGGCAGGACCCAGCTTTAAAACCTGAGCTTTTATGTGGTCCCCCGGCCTCTTCCTAGCCCCTTCCTAGGGCTTTCAGAGGCCCTGCCTCTGTCCCTGGCTCCGCTGCATTCCCACTAGCTCGTGTCACAAAAGGATACAGATTTCTTGGCAGATGAAAGTTTCACAATGAGAAGACAGTTAGCAACTACGTCACATATCATTTTAGGTAGGAAGGTTCTTGAGGCCAAAATCATCATAGTAAAAGGAGAATCAAGTAAGATGGAGGGCGGAAGAGAGCCAGCATTGGAGAAGCAGCCCTGAGTGGCCACAGGAAGAGACACCTAAGGTGGCTTGAGAGGCGGCCCTAGGATCCAGGAAAGTTATAGCAGATGGCTGCGAAGGGCAGGAAAGGTGACTCCCACGGGCCTGTGGGCTTTAAAACTGTTTCCCTCCCACGAGGTGAGCCGCGATGGGCTTCTCTACCTTCTGCTTCTCTGTCTCCCCCTGATAACTAAAACCAGAAAATAAGTTAAAGAATTTGAGTTTTCTGACAGACAAAGCCTGAGTGGGAAAACAGGGGTGAAAGGGGGACTGGGGCTTTCTTAGGGGAGAGAGGAGGAAGAAATCTGTAGGCATCTCCTTAGTTTGAGCCCATGGACTTCACAGGTCCTGTGGACAGCATCTGCTATCACTTGAATGACTGTTTCAATGTGACAGCTTAGGACAAGTTCTCAGCCACCCAAAAAAGGAGCGCTGGTCATCAGGTGGACTGAGCTTATGCCCTTCAGTTTTGAGAGAGAGAGAGAGAGAGAGAGAGAGAGAGATCAAAGGGGCAGTATAGAGACCTCCTTGGGGGTAAAGTGTTTATGACCCACCAGTGTTCATCCTTTCAGAGACTGCTTTCTCCAGAATGACTCAGAGGCTGGTTCTCTCCACCACTTCTCAGGATTATGGTTTCCCATTCTGCTTGCATGAAAAATTTTGCTCAAGCCACACCCATATTTTGTGTCTTCCTGAGTAAGCAAGATTGTCAGCATCCCACATAACCCAGGGAGGCATGACGGGGTGTGATGCTGATACCTATCTAAAAGAATACCTAGTGAGGCCACTGCATGTCTTGGAAAGTGCCTCCTGACACCTCTTCCCATTTCCGGTCAGAGGGAGCAAGTGTCTCATGATCTCAGTTGCTTTTATGTACAAGCACTCATTTTTTTTCCCAGGGGTTTAGGAGACTCTCACTACTGAAAAGGAATCCCCAAGCTTCAGGGGTTTGCAGCAAAAGAGAGGTCTCACAAATGTAAACCTTACTGGTGAGTGGAAATATTGGTTCTGGTGAAGACTAAAATTCTCTGTTCTATACTCAGGTTATCCTTTCATAGGAGTTTTCTTTTTGTGTGGCAGATACTCTATTGGTATTTAACAGTCTCAATCAGTGACCAAGGACATAAAGAAGGGCTAAGAGAAGAGAGGCAGAAAATCTCTCTCAAAAAGGGCTTACCTCCTGGCTGGGCTCCCCAAGATGTTACCATGGGTGACAGAATCCTGGCTGGATTTCTAGGTTCTTATGTGTGATGAACAAAGAATTATATGTAGCACACAGTAAAGAAATAGCAGCAAAGTTTAACGAAGTTTAATTAGATGCTGGTGAGAGCTCATGCCAGCAGAAATAAAACTGGCATGACCCAGGAAGTGATATATTTTTTAAAATGTATACACAATAAAATCTCAACAAAATATTTTTCAAGAAAATATCATTAAAATCTACATAACAGGTAAAAATTACTGGACAGTAGGAATAAAATCTAGTGTTCTATACTGTAGTAGGGTGACCTTAGTTGATAATAATTGACTATATATTTGAAAATAGCTAAGAGATTTTGAACATTACTAACACAAAGAAATGATAAATGTTTGAATTTGTTGGATATTCTAATTACCCTTATTTGATATTCACAATGCATGCATGTATCAAAATATCACATGCTATCCCATAAATATGTCCAACTCTGTTGTATTGATTTTTTAAAAAGCTACAAAAGTTCAGGTTCGTGTAGAATGTGCTATAGCTAGGGAGCTAACTTCTTCATAAGATCCTCTTTGTTTCATGCCCCAAAGAGGATTGCTTGGGTATTTACCAGCTGGGCAGCAAATGTTCCGTACTTTGTCACTTTTGTGAGAGGACCACATTATCTAGAGATTTACCTGTGGCTGTCCCTTGCACCTCCTTCCAACATTTTTTTGCGCTGCTGGGAAGCGAACCTAGTGCCTCATGCATGCTAGGCAAGTGTTCTCCCAGTGGGCTACACTCCCAGCCCATCTAACATACCATCTTACTGACTGCCCTGTCAGAGCAATATGGTCTTACTTACTCTTTGGCTTCTTACACTAGCGAGACAATATGATGTTCACACATGTGAGACTGATTTATTTCACTTATAAGTATAGAGAAAATGTTTGAAAGGAAAGAGAAACTGCCATAGAGGAAAGGAGAAAGGAAGCAAAAAGGAAAAAATATATATGTATACATATATACACCAAAATAGCTAAGACAATTTTACTAGTAATTGCTATTAGCTCATTGACAGGAAAAGTATATATGCCTATATTATTTGATTGATTTTTCATGCCTATATCTTGTAATATGAGCAACTACTTTGAAGATAACAATATGCAGTGTACTAACTAGTGTTACTCTCCTATAAGCTTGTTTTAAAATTTTATATCATTGGTTTTCTTTTCTTCAAAATAAAAAAAGAGTGACATGGTGCCTTCAAATTGTTTCAGATGCACACTTGGGGTTGAGGACATTTGTGTTTGCTTTTTGTTTTTCACACAGGTGATGTGTAAGAACTATTGGTAAACTGAAGTTCTTCATGGTGTCACTTGCCTGAGAGCACGAAAAAGACAAATATCATGTACATTCTAGTAACATGACTGTAGGAGAACAGATATCTGTGAATCAAAATGTGTGAATGTAGCAAAAGCAGTGTTAAGAAGAAAACTGATGGCACTAGAAACACTCCCATTAGAAGGGAGGAAGGTTCTCAAGGAATTTAGAAGAAGAGCAAAATAAACTAGAAGCAAGAAGAAGGAAGGAAGGAGAGAGAGAAGCAGCAACAAGTGGAGCTGAATATAGAAAGACAGTAGCGATCAGTAAAACAAACAGTGTGATTCTTGAAAAGTATTAAAATTGATATAGCTCTAGTAATACTGGCAAAAGCAAGGAGAGTCAAGGCATAAATCGCTGACACCCAGAATGAAATAGGGGACATCACTGCAGATCTTGTGACTCCTTCATTGCAAAGGTAGTACAGGGATACTGTGAACAATTCTACAGTGAAAAACAGGGCAACTAAGACATGGGCCAGTTCCTCAAAAGCCACAAGCCACCAAAACAATCAAAATAAAACTGACATGACTAGCACGATAAACATTAAGGCAATAGAATTAAGAAGTAGAATACCAACTGAAATAGAACTGACAACCTGACGAGTACTATAAACACTAAAGGAATAGAGTTAAGCATGGTTGCGGGTGTCTATAATCCCAGCACCAGGGAGGCTGAGACAGGAGGATCACCATGAGTTCAAGGCCAGCCTGGGCTACATAGCGAATTTAAGGCGAGCCTGGACTATAGAGCGAGACCCTGTCAAAAAGGAAAAAAGAAAAAAAGAAAGAAAATTAGTCATTTAAAATCTCTCTCAAAGAAATATCCAGACCTAGATAGTTTCACTGAGGAATTTTAACAAGCATTTAAAGAAGAATCAAAACCGGAAACGTGTAATTTCTTCAACATAATAGAAAAGGAACAACTACTTGCTAACTTACTTTATGACATTAGTATTATCTTGATACCCAAGACCAGACAAAAACAAAAGCAAGAGAGAGAAGTAGGGGCTGGAAGGAGAAAACTGCTGGCCAATATTTTCATGAAGTTGACATAAAAGTCCTCACCAATATATTACCAAACAGAATTTGGCAACACATAAAAATAATTATATAGCATGACCATGTTGGATTAGTTCCAGGTATACAAGTTAAAAATAATAAACTGAGTTTCACCAAAATTAATCTTTTGTGCTCTGTGCAAGACCAAGTGAAGAGGAGGAGAAGACAAGTTATGTGCTGGAAGAAAATATTTGTAAATCAATACCCACAAGTAGCTGGTGAGCAGAATATTAAAGAACTCTCAAAGCTCAATCATAAAGACAAAAACCAAGCATCCAATTAGAAAATGGGCAAACGACATGAACAGACATTTCAACGCAAAAGACGTAGGATGAGAAGTCAGCATATTAAATGATGTCCCATATCACGAGCCACCAGGGAAATGCAAATTAAAGACACAACAAGATGTCATTATATGCCTATGAGTATGGCAAAAATAAATAGTGACAAGGAACACTGGCAAGGAAAGGAAGAAACTGAATCACTCATGCACTTGCCGGTGGGAATGTAAACTGACACCACCACTGTGGGAAGCAATTTGGCAGTTTCTTAAACAATGAAATATGCACTTTTCATTATCACCCAGCAGTTGTACAATGGCGCATTTAACCCAGAGAAATGAAAACTTCTGTTCTGACAAAAAGCTGCACGCAGCTGTGTATATTGGTTTTATCTGTATAGCCTTAAACTGAAAATAAGCTAGCATTCCTTCAACAGAGACAACCTAAACAAACTGTCACATGCATGTAATGTAACACTGCTCAGCAATCAAAAGAAACAAATTAGTGATACATGCGATGGTTGGAGTGAATATCCTGCAAAGCATATTAAGTGAAAAGATATAATCCCTAAAAATTATAAACTGTATTGTTTTCTTTATAGATTATCTTTTAAATGATAAAAGTTTAGAAATGGAGGGCAGATGAATTGTTTCCAAGTGCTAGAAGCGAGGGGTGTGTGGAAGGGAAATGGGTGATTACACAAGGACAAAATGAGAGACCTTTGTGGCTTCTAAACTTGAACTAGTGTCTTGACTGCAGTGGTGGACACACACACTTACCCAGGTGATAAACCCATATATAGCTTACACACATGCACATGCGCACAAGTTCCGTAAAACTGAGGAAATCCATAATTAAGATGTGACATGTAGATATACCAATTTCCCCAGATGAAAATAATTATTAGGTAGAGCAAACATACACTAATAAAAAAGAAAAAACAACAGCAAAAACCTCCAAAGAAACCAGAGCTATCCATCAATGGATTGTATCAATCTCAGTGTCTTGGTTCTGACCTTATAGTACTGGACAGTTTGCAAAATGTTACCACTGTGGAAATTGGGTAAAATGTGTGTAGGCAACTTATGGATCATTTCTCTCAACTGGGTGTGAATCTGCAATGATCTCAATAAAAATTTCATTGAAAAAAGCTTATGTAACAGTTACTAACCCTCTTAGTGTGCCCTCACCTATAATAACATCTGAGTTTAGATGATTCTAAAGAACAGATCATTTCCCATACTGTCTAGTCTTTCACCATATAGGCAAATGAAAATCTACCCACTTAATTTTACTCAAAAAGCATGAATACTAAAAATTATGGAAGGAATCTGGTATATAAAGATATCGAAGACCAGGTTAAATAACCTTAAGTTATTGCAGGCTGATCGGGCCTGCAATCTCCCAAGCAAGTGGACAGACGAAGGCGTAAATAAAAAATGAGACAATGGAATATGATTTCAGGGCTTCCAGGAGGGACTAATTCTCTTTCAGCTTCAATATTCTCTGAATTAGCCAAAGTCTTTTCTCGGTCGCCTGTATTTATTAGGTTTACAAATAAGGGAGGGGGAATACTGAAGAAAATGCAGGAATCGGGGCAGGAATCTGGGCAGGACTTGGGAATCCTTTCAAGGACTCCTCCAAGTGATATTACGTTAATTTAGGAGAACTATGTAATCTCCAGGAAGGCCTTCACAGCAGGGGTGAGATGCCTGCAGCCATAGTTTCCTAGAAGTTAATAGGAATGGGAGCCAGGTGTCCTTGGGTCCAGTCACCTTGTCCTTGAGGCATCACAGGCCAATACAGGCCTCAGCAGTGACCAGTGACTCATAGAAGTTCATTTACTATGAATCAGCTGTCCATCTGCAGACAAGGTGCCTAAGACTCGGACAACTCCCAAGTAAATATGAAAAGCCAATTGGTTAATATTAAATCCTGCACAGAGCCACTTTGTAGTGGTCCCCAACATAAAGGGAGATTTCTAAACAAGGGCTCTCTCCCTGCCCCCAGTGTACCCCAGGGCTTACAGCTCACTCCTTGAAAATCAGTGCTGCAAACACCACAGGGAACTCAATTAGTATGGGCAATTTATATGGTTTTATGGGTCAACTAAAAGGCATTTCATTAATAACAAAAAGAAAAATCATGCCTATTGTACAAACCTAGTTACTGAGAAGTAGAGCTGTGAAAGCCCAACCAATGCAGCAAGCTGAAATCAATTTAAAGCAATTAGCCATGACTGCCATGAGAACGAGTTCACCTCTAGGGGTTTGCAGTGGCCTAAAGTGGACAATCTATTACTGTGACATGGCCTATCAGCAGGGCTGGTAAGAATTCCACATAATAACTGCCTCTTAGATATTTAACAAAGAGTATCTGTTGCTAATTCTTTTTAAAAACCAATTTACCAATGATATTGATAGAATTGGGGGTGAGAAAATATTCTGATGTCTTAAGTATATGCTCTGAGGCTCAGGAAGATTCATCTTCAGAGCATCACGTCAGGCTAGTGGGGCAGGGGCTCACGTGGCAGAACACCCAGGCTATGTGCGAGGCAGGGCCCTGATAATGAGGGTCAGACAACCGTGCTGTCCAGCAGGGGTGGTTCACAGAAGAGAGACCTCACACTGACTGGAGCTCTTGATGGTTAAAGAGAAATTGGCATTGACTTCAGAAGTTGCACGAATGAGCAGTATTACACTCAGAAATGGAGCAAGGGAGGAGAAGCAGCTTTGGCATACTCAGGAGAAAGTCCCTGTTCTTTCCATTCTTCCACAGGCCCCAGGAGGGGACAGGAATCGTGGCACGCACATACCACCTCCCCAGAGGACTTCTGTTACTCTCTTCCTGATTCAAGATCTTCTATTATCCAAGAAAAAAAATATATATATATAAGTTTGATTCATTAAATTGCTCTCTAATAAATGCTAAAGATTGTTGAAACAGATCTGTCCCAGGTGGCTGCAGAAGAATTCCTAGATGTAAAATTTGGGGTTGTTTTGCATTAAAATCACTCTACAAGGAATGGCTGCACAACCAGAAGACTGAGACAGTTGGGTCAATAATGACCATTAGTGAATTTTCTGCAATGGCACCTTTACTTTAAGAATAGTTTAAAGAAATAAGTTAGGTGGACTGGGAGTGTAGCTCAGTGGTAGAGCACTTGCGTGTGCCTAGCATGTGCAAGAGCCTATGTTCAGTCTCCTCGAGAGACAGAGAGATAGGGAGGGAGGGAGGGGGACCGCGAGAGAGGGAGGGAGGAAGGGGGAGAGAGAGAGGGAGGGGGAGGGAGACTGGCAGATAGATAGGCAGATGTGGGGGCTGGGGATATAGCTCAGCAGCACAGCACCTGCCTGGCGAATGCAAGGTCCTGAGTTTGATTCCTGGTACCAAAAAAAAAACTTGATAGGCAGATAGATAGATAGAGACCAACTTCTGCCCATAGATTATCAATACTTAAAGAGAAGCTTTTGCATTTGCTGGAGGGTTAATTCTGCCGAGTACATGTTCTAGAATACAGAGAAGGGCTCGGGCAGGACTGGTGATGGGCCAGGGCAAAGACCTGTCTCTGAGTCTGTCCCTATTATTTGTTTCAAAACCTGCCTTGAACAGTTGATTGCATCCATCATCGGGGCAGCAGAACAACACTGTCTTAGCAAAAGTCAAGTTTCTACAATGCACAAGAAATGAAAAAGAACATTTCCCTCACTTGAGCTTTATCCAGGCCCTGGTAGCAGATTTTGAGTGGGATTGGAGAAAGTAGGAGTTGGGATGGAAGCGGCCCCAGGGAATAGGGAATCGTGACTTGTTCTCTGATTCTGAAGAGGGAGAACATAAAAGAATGACAGAAGAGATCCTCAAAGAACCTCTAAAAAAACCCCTTGGCATTTGTGCACAGACTTCTTGTTCTTTCAAAGTAGTTTAGTTTCGGTTATCTCATTGCACGCACACCCCATGAGATTCCCACAAGGACGCTAACCTGCAGGGCCACCTCTGGAACTCTGCAGGGCCATCTAAAGCTTCAGAAGGTCACAGGCACCTCTCCTTGGAGAGCCTGCAACTCCCAACAAAGCACACTACAGTGTACCCACCTGCCATGTGAAGCATCATTCATGTAACCTGTGTAGACTGAGGTAAGAGACGAGCTGCAACTGACTAGCTGTTCTGTGCTCCATTTTGAAGATATTTATACTTGTTCACATTGATTTGAGTTGCCTTTTCATGTTTTAGAGCTTGTATGCTCTTCTTGCTTTTCTAGCATGTCAGTAGGCCCTACAAAAGGCAACTTTAGGCACTTTGGTCAAAGAGCCAAGAAATGCCTTGAAGCTCTAAGGTATCACTGCAAGATTCTGAGGCCCTATAGAGGGCAGCTTCAGAATGTGAGAGAACACGGTGTTAGGAAGCAGAACACTAAACTTAGAAGACAAGTATGGGGCTGCTGGGAACATGAATGGGGGGGGAGGAGCCAGGGCTGTGGGAGGGACAGTGGAGGATGGTCCTCAAGTGGCTTCCAACCAACCCTAGGGGACATCTCCCAGCTTCTTCAAAAGACATAGTTTTCTCCCCCTGTGGCTGAGAAAATCTCTTCTACCTTTTGAGGGATGAAACTGCAAAGCAGCTTCTTTTACCTCCAGGTCTAAGTTTGAGGGCAGCCTGGGTTACACAGTCAGTTCAAGACCAGCCTGAACTACGTAGTAAGACCTTGTCTCAAGAAACCAAGGGGGGAAAAAAACCACCCAGCTTTAAACTGTTTATCAGCTCCAGAGCCTGAAAATGTCTGATGCTGTTATAAATGGCATCACTTAAAATTTTTATCTTCTATTATTTTGTTGATCCTATAGAGAAATGCAAATGGGTTTTGGGCAGAGGTTTATCTCTGGGGTTGCTGACAAATGCACTTATGAATTATAATAATCTGTATAACAATCTCTGTGGATAACACAGTTTTATTTCTTCCTTCCCCTCCCTGTAGTTCTTATTCCTCCTCTCTCTGCACCCCCTTTGCTCTCTGTGGCTCAAATGAGAGGCATGGTGCTGACTTCAGGGGAAAACACTCCTTATCTCTATTTGCGTATACTGTTTGCCATCGGTTTGGTAGAAACTGTACCAGACACTCTCCAGCACCCTCTGGATTCTCTGCCTCACCTGGTTACTTGCAGTTGTAGCTGCTAGGAGCATCTTTTCATGAGGTCTAAGTGCCACAGCATGCAGGCTTGTGGGGTTCCTTTCCCATACACTCCGATGCTTCCTCCATGAAATGGAAAGAAATGGGCTACATTTTCTTGATAAGAAAATTATACAGTTATCCTTATGAAACTTAAAGATTTGTCCAGAGTGCTTGTCCAGAGCGCTTGCCTGCCTGAGCCAAGGTGGGACATATCCCGGGTCCCCAGTGGGTGTCCTTAGGCCAAGCGTTGACAGAGGAGACGCACACCTTTGACTGACTTCTCCTTCTTCCCCTTCCGCTGTCTCAGAAGCTGCTAGCCCCCCGGCCAGGTGGAGTCCAGCTGCCAAGGCCCCTCCTGTTGGTGGCCTGCCTTTGTCTCGGTCGGTTTTCTCATGGCTGAGACATAATACCAGATGCCCCCGAGTTTAAGGGGGAGACGTTTATTTTAGTTCATAGCTTCAGAAGTCTCAGTCCTTGCATGGTCAGCTGGCTCCAAGGCAGGAAGAGCAGGCTGGAGGGGGCTGCCTCGAGGAGGTTACCTCACGTCACGGCGGCCAGGAGTGGAGACAGGGAAAGAGCCCGGGTGGAGCTGCGCCCTCCCCCAAGACCCACCTCTTCTGGGTCAGGTTCCACCTTCCAACAGCACAGTCCGCGTGGAGCTCGCCAGTGGGTGGTTCCACAGATGAGGACAGCATCCAAGTGACCCCGCTGCCTCCCACGAGACCCATCTGTGAGCACACAGGGCTCAAAGGGGACATTCTTGATCTAAACCATAATACTCTTCTTCGCTCCCCAAATTCAGCTCCGTGGGATGTCTTGGGCTTGTCAGTCTGGGAAGCACAGGCCGAAATCTTCTTTACTTTTTGCACTGGTGATCAAACCCACTCACTCTCTGTCACTGAGCTGCGCCTCCAGTCTTTTTAATTTTTTGGAGACAGGGTCTTGCTAAGTTGCCCAGGCTGGACCCCAATTTGTGACTCAGTCTCCCCGAGTGCTGGGATTCCAGGTATGTCGCACCACCTGAGGATCAGACCAAGATCATTGATAATAAGTAGGATCCTAGGAAGCTGACTCTGAATTTTGGAGCTGATTACTCACCAATTAAATACTAAAGGATCCCATTGTTGGTGACAAGGAGTGCATGTTTGTGCAGCTGGTACTGAAAATGTTGAACTTTTGACCTGTGGATGAGGTACAGGTGGGAAGCGGGGCATTTGTTTATGTGGCAGCCTGGTGCTGGGTGCAGTGGGGTGATGAGGAGCAGCATTGTGGAGCACACCTGCTGCTGTTCGTGATGTGGGAAACCTTGAGAAACACAGTAGGCTCAGGACAGCCAGCTGTCAGACTCTCAGCTGCACTCTGAAAGGGACAGAGAGACTTATCTCTTAAAGTTGTGGAGAATTGTGCTGAAAATGAGCTCTGTTGACTTTTTGGTTGGGTTTTTATGAGTAAAGGTTTGCGGTGCATAATATTTACATTCCTCATGGGGAGCTGCTGCACGGACATGACACACAGTTCTGTGGATTTTTGTTTTAGGTATCCAGGAGCTATGTTATGAGGCACTCGCACAGCTAAAGTTATGATGTTTTCTTGATGGATTGACTCGCGCTGGAAGGAAACGCTTTTCTTGAGCACTCTTTCTCTTGAAGTTTACTTTGAATTTTTTTGGGGGGCATGGTTGCTGGGGATTGAACCCAGGGCCTTCGCACTGAGCTACACCCCCTGCCCTTTTTATTTTGGGACATGGTGTTGTTAAGTGGCCCAGGTTGGGCTTGAATTTGTGATCCTCCTCCTTAGCCTCCCAGAATGCTGGGACAGAAGGTGTGTGCCACAGTGCCCAGCTTCTCTGTTTCCGTAGTGTTAGGGACTGAACCTAGGGACCCACGCATGCTAGGCAAGTGCTCTACCATTGAGTTGCCTGCTGTTTTTATAGCTGTACCATGTTTCTCATGCTTAGTTTGTGAGGTATATCTTCTCCCATCAATTTTCTTTCAACTTGTCTTTCTTTTACATTTAAAATGTATCTTGCAAAGAACATAAAATTGTTACTTGCTTTTTTTGTAAACAAGTTTGCTAGTGTCCTCTTTCACTGAGGTGTAAACTGATTCTGTCTTCTCTTTCCATTGTTCATTGAAGCATACATTTTTATACCTTCCCCTGTCCCACTCAGAAGGTAATGTACTCTAAGCATTGTTCTGTACTTTGCTTTTCATTACTCTTAACATTCATATTAGGGAGAATGTGATATTTATCTAAGTCTGGCTTATTTTGCTCAATATAATGATCTCCAGATCCATTTATTTTTTTGCAAATGAAAAAATTTTATTCTGAATTATATATATATATATATATATATATATATACATATATACACAATCCATTCACCTGTTGATGGGCACCTAGGCTCATTCCGTATCTTGGCAAAAATATGGGTATGCAGGGATCCCTAAAATATGCTGCCTTTGATTCCCTTGGGGATATGCCAAGGAGCTGTATAGGTAGAACCTGGGGTATTTCTACTCTAGTTTTTTGAGGACCCGCCATACTGATTTCCTTAGTGGCTGTACTAAAATTCCTGCTGGCAGCATAGACGGGCTGCCCTGGCCCCTGTACCCTCACCAGCATTCACTATATTTCATATGCTTGGTAATTGTCATCCTGACTGGAGTTGAGATGGAATCTCCTTGTAGTTTTGATCTGTATTTCCTAATAAATAAAGATGCTTCATAGTTATTGGCTATCTGCACTTCTTTTGAGAAGTATCATTTCAATTCATTTCCCTATTTATTGATTGGGTAATTTAACTTTTTGGTTCAAAATTTGAGTTCTTTCTATATTCTAGGATTTACCCCTATGTTGGAAGCATAGCTTTCAAGGTGAAGACTTCCTTTCATTCTGTAGGCTGTCTCTTCATTCTATTGGTTGTTTCCCTTGCTGTGCAGAAACTTGTTAACTTGATGCAGTCCCATTTGTTGATTCTTGGTATTATTTCCTGTGCTATTGGAGTGCTATTCAAGAAGTCTTTCCCTGTGCCTACTGCTTTGGGTGTTTCCTCTGCGGTTTTGCCTAGCAGTTTCAAAGTGTCAGGACTTTGATACATTTTGAACCAAAGTTTGCACAGTGTGAGAAATAGGGGTCTAGTTTCAGTCTGCCACATGTGGATATCCAATTTTCTTAGCGCCGTTTGTTACGGAGGGTACTTTTCTCCAGCGTATATTTTTGGCTCCTTTGTCAAGAATTAGATGACTGTCCTGTGTGGGTTTGTTTCTGTGCCCTCCATCCTATTCCATTGGTTTACATGTCTATTTTTGTACCAGTACCATGCTGATTTTATTTCTATGGTTTTGTAGTATAATTTGAAACCAGACCTCCAGTCTGGCTCTTCTGCTTAGAATTGATTTGTCTCCTCTGGGTCATTTGTGTTTCAGTATGAATTTTAGGATTTTTTTGTAGTTCTTTAAAGAATCCCATTGGAATTCTGATATTGTATAGCATCGGTAGATTCCTTTTGGTTAAAATGTTATTTCTGCCAATCCATGAACATGGGGTGGGTCTTTCCATCTCCCAGCATCTTCTTCGATTCCTTACTTCAGAGTTCTGTAATTTTCACTGTAGAGGTCTTTTACCTCCTTGGTTAGGTTGATTCCTAGGTATTTTTTTAAAAATTTATTTTAAAGAGAAAAAAATATTTCAAAACAAGATAATAGGAAAGTAAATATATCATTAATACACTGCATACTGTTATCTTTAAATTAGTTACTCAGAGTACAAGATATTGGCACTTAATTTTTCACACAATATTAGCACAAATCTTTCTTTTCAATGAACTAAGGGATATCAGTAGTATAACTAGCTTTACTATCTTGTCTGTGTGTGTGTATATACATGTATGATGTATATATGTATGTGTGCATGTGTGTGTGTGTGTGTGTGTGTGTATGATTTCTTGATAATAGTCATTCTTTCTGGGGTGAGATGCAATCTCAGTATTGCTTTAAAGAGTATCTCTTGAGTGACCAGTGATATTGAACATTTTTTCATACATCTATTTGCTGTTTGTATTTCTTCATCTGAGAAGTGTGTATACATCTCAGGTGCCCATTTTTTGATTGGGCCTTTAAATTTGGGAGGTCTGATTTTTTTTTAATCCTTTATATGTTCTTGGTAGTAACCTTTTGTCCAAAGAACAGCTGGCAAACATTTTTTCCCACATTTTGGGTTGTCTCTTTGCTGGTGGTTTCTCTTGCTGTGCAAAAGCTTTTTAATAAGGTACGATTCCAGTTGTTGATTCTTTGTGATGCTTCCTGTGAGATAAGGTTTTTATTCATAAAGTCTTTGCCTTCACCAATGTCTTCAAGAGTTTTACATATTCACCCTTTCAGTAGATTTAATGCTTCTGTTTTAATATTTGGACTTTTGATCCATTTGAAATTTAGTTTACTACATGGTGAAAGATGTGGGTCCAATTTTAATCCTCAGCATGTGAAAAGCCAGTTTCTCCAGTACCATTTGTGAAAGAGGCTGTCTTTCTTCTAGTGAATATGGTTGGTACCTTTGTCAAAGACAGGTGACTGAGTATGTCTGGAGTTGTTCCTGGATCTTTTAATCTGTCCCATTGATCCTCAAGTCTATTTGTTTTTGCCAGTACCATGCTATTTTTATCACAGTAGCTTCATAGTATAATTTCAAGTCGGGGACTATGATACCCCCTGCCTTGCTTTTGTTGCCCAGAGTTGCCTTTGCTATTCTAGGTCTCTTCTGGTTCCAAATAAATTTTAGGATTGTTTCCTCTAATTCTATATGAGATATGCTGTTGAATTTTGATTGGAATTGCATTAAATGTAAATAACAGTTTTGGAAATATGGCCATTTTCACTATATTGGTTCTTCCTACTCAAGAGCAAGGACAGCTTTCCATTTTCTGGTATCTTCTTCAATCTTTTATAAAGTGCTGTGGTTTTCAATATAGAGGTCTTTTATATCCTTTGTTAGATTAATTGCTGTATGTTTCATTTTTTTTTTTTGGATGCTATTGTGAAAGGTGTTTTTTCTCTAATTTCTCTCTCAGTGAGTTTTTCATTCATTTACAAGAAGGCTATTGACTTTTGAGTGTTGATAATACTACTGCATTTGTTTATTAAATCTAGCAGTCTCAGTAGAGTTTTGGGGGTCTTCTATGCATAGTATCATGTCATCTGCAAATAATGATAATTTAACTTCTCCCTTTCATATCCTTATTCCCTTTATTTCTTTCTCTTGTCTAATTGCTCTGGCTAAAGTTTCCCAGTTTATGTTGAATAAGAATGGTAACAGTGGACACCCTTGACTTTTCCTGATTTTAGAGAGAAAGTTTCAGTCTTTGTCCACTTAGTATGATGTTGGCTGTTGGATTGTCATAGATGGCTTTTATGAGATTAGGATAAAGAACAATAATTACAATTTTCTGTAGGGTTTTTATCATGAATGGGTGCTGGACCTTGTCAAAAGCTTTTTCTGCATCTATTGAGATGATCACATGATCTTTGTCCTTGGCTCTATTAATATGGTGTATTACGTTTATTGATTTATGTATGTTGAACCATCCCTGCATCCCTGGGATAAATCCCATTTGGTCATGTTGTCTTTGATGATACTGCATTCTGTTTGCCAGAATCTCATTGAGAATTTTTGCATCTATGTTCATTAAGGAGATTAGCCTCTAGTTGTCTTTCTTAGTTGGGCCCTTCTCCATGTTTGGTATCAGGGTAATGCTTGCATCAAGGAATGAATTTGGTGGTGTGGCTTCCTTTCATTTTCATTAAAGAATTTGAGAAGTAGTGGTTTTAGTTCTTTTCTAAATTTTTGTGCAATTCAGCAGTGAATCTGTCACAGCCTGGGCTTTTCTTTTTTGGTAAGTTTTTAATTACATCTTTGATTTCATTGATTGATACTGGTTTATTTAGGATTTTTATATCTGCTTGATTCAGTTTTGATAATTTATATGTGTCTAGGAATCTGTCCATTTCTTCTGTATTTTTCATCTTATTGAAAAATAAGTTCTGAAAGTAGGTATTGATGATCTGGTGGATTTCTGGAGGGTCTATTGTGATCTTTTCATTCCTAATTGCATGGATTTGAGTCTTTTCTTTCCTTTTCTGATAATGTTGGATAAGGGTTTGTTGATTTTATTTAATATTTCAAAAAACAAACTCTTTGATTTTTGATTCTTTGTATTGTTTTCTTAGTCTCCAATGCATCAATTTCTGCTCTAATCTTCATAATTTTCTCCTTGTTTTGGGCTTTACCTGCTTTTCTTTTTCTAGAAGTTTGAGGTTTAACAGTAAGTTGTTTATTTGTGCTTTGTCTGTTTTCTGATATGAGTATTTACTGCTATAAATGTCCCTCCTAGGACTGCTTTCACTGTGTCCCACAAGGTCTGATATATTGTATTGTCATTATCATTTGATTGTAGAAACTGTCTAATTTCTTCTTTAATTTCATCTGTGACCTATTGGTTGTTCAGGAGGGTATTATTTGATTTCCATGTGTTTATGAAGTTCTTATGGTTTCTTCTGGATGTCTGGGGTGGCGTCTTATTTAAGTATCCTCTCATTTTCTTCTTTTACTTCTTTTGGATGATGGGCCAGGCACGCACTATGCCACTGAGCTATATCCCTGGCCAGCTCATTTTCTTTTCTTTTCTTTTCTTTTCTTTTCTTTTCTGCTTAATTCCTGCGTTAGGGTCAGGGATATAGTTCAGCAACAGTGCCTGCCTGGCAAGCACAAGGTAGTGAGTTCAATTCCCAGTACAAAAGAAAAAATTCCTGGGTTGATGCTTGTAAATTTCCTATGGTGAGTTGCTTTATTTCTAATATTTAGAACCTTTAGGAAATGACTGCTTCTCTGAGGCGTCTTTCAGGTGTAGCTGGCTGTTGGGTTTTCAGTCTGTTGCAAAATCCTACCTTTTCAATTTGTTGGGAATGAGAAGTTGCTGCCTGTTTGGCCCAGCCTTTGATTCTTTGGTGCTGTGCCACAATGTTTCTTTGACCCTTAGTCCCTCTCAGTCTTGGAATATCAGAAAGAACAGCTGGTTTGAACAATTACACCACTTTTGGCTAAAGTGGTACCATCAGCAATAGCAGTAGCATCAAACACAGCCTAGAAAATTACAAACTGAGGTAACCATTAATTTGCCACCTTTAACCATATGAAATATATTTATGGTTATATAGCAAAATCTAAAACAAACCAGAAAATTATATGCAGTACATAAATTCTTAATATACCAGTTCTTAATATACCAATTTTACTCTCAGGGGTTAAAATTTAAAACAGGTGAGGGAGAAAATAGAGAAGGAAAAGAGGAAGAGATTAGAAAGCTGGAGGACAAAGGGGGATCTTGCTAACTTTGGGAAACTGGTGCAGAAGACAGGATGGAAAGAGAGAAGGAAGAGATAAAAGGAAAAGAAAAACAGAACAACAACCACAACGAGGCTAGAAATCATGTTGACATTCATACAAAAAGAAGATCAAACAATGAAGGAGAAAAAACAAAAACCAAGCAACAACAAAAAGCAAATGAGAGAGAGAAAACAGTCCACTTCCGGGTTTGTCTCTGATGTCACTGGTAGACAAAGTGTGGAGACAGAGTCCAGATCTGTGCTGATTTACCCTCGCAAGCCAGCAGTAGCTTTATGGTGGGGTAGTGGATAATCTTAGTGAGCCTGGACCTTTATTTCCCCTGAAGTTTGGTCTGTCTTCTGGCCACAGGGTCCAAGACCAGACCCATTCAGCCTGCAGCAGTCAGTGCACATTCTGTGATGGGCCTGAACCCAGTTGGAAGCTGCTAGATGGAGCAAGCAGCCACTCTTGAGTTCTGAGTTCAGCCAGCCCCTCTCCAAGATGGCTCCTGGGCAATCACTCTCTCCTGCTGGAACCCTCAGCCCTCACTGCCAGCTAGCACAGCCCTTCATGTCCACTGCTCCCTTCTACTTCTGCGTCTCTTCAAGGAGACCTCTGGGGTTGCCAGCAGTCATCCTGTGTCAGAAGGTTTAAACCACTCCTCTTGCACAGTGAGTCCCAACTCAGGGAGAAGGCACCGCTGGTACCTCCTTCATTGAAGTCTCTCTCTTCACTCTCTCTGTGGGCTTCAATTTGCACTTCAGATCCTTCCTGGGTCCAGGGGACCCACCTCCCTCCTTCTTATCTTCCTCATGTTGCTATATTCCCGCATCTGGGTGGCAATTCCCAGGCTCTTTCTCTGCTGCTTAGCACTTGGTCATCCTGATGCTTCTCCTCAGTATTTTTTTAAAGCTGTTGTGAATGGAATTGTTTTCCTGACTTTTTCTTCACAGTTAGTTCATTATTGGTGTACAGAGAAGCTACTGATTTTTTAATGTTATCTTGTATTCTGCACATGAGGTTCTTAATACATGAAGAATTAATGACCAACTCAGTTAATTTTGAAAATGGAACAGATCTTATTCTTCAGTTTTGGAGCATACTAAAATATCTGATTCAGCCACTATGCTTCCTGACATGCATGTGAGGCTCTAATTTTATCATAAACAAATACACACATATGCACAAAAGAAAACCCAAACCCCAAACCAAAGCAACCATAACAAGGAAGGCATCTGCAGAATTTCTATGCAAGGACAATTTCCAGGAGCCCTTGTACATGCATTTAGTGTTTGTAGATGTCCTGTTTCTTCTGAGACTGAGACAGGATGAAAATGTTTGTCCAGGTGGACTTCACACATTTGCCGTACATACTCAGTGATCTAACTACAATCTACCCAGAATCATTCTTGTTTCAGACACTCCTTGGTACGAGGAACAGAGTGATTCCTGCTGCCAGGAGGTTTACTGTCTGTGAGGGCAGAGAGGGGAGGGGACCAGCACAGTGCCAGTTAACTGTGCAGTGCCTGCCATGATGATGAAATGGACAGACGAGTGAGGGATTTCATTATCTTAGCCAACAACGTGTGCTTTTATATATGCTCACTTTGGCAGTGCATATATTAAAACTGAAGCAATATGTGAAAAATTGGCTTGATTCTCGAGCAGAGATGACAGAAGCTCAGGAGGCAATTTTATTTTTGTGAAGCAGCCTGTAGTAGTGGGAATATGTCTGGAAATGGCTCCTAAAGAGCTGGGTTTGATTTCCATTTCTGCTTTTGATTATCATTAAGCAAGTCCCTTAACCTTTGATAGACCTCAGGTTCATTTTACTTTTAAAATTTGATTGATTGACAGATCGATTGCCATACTGGGGCTTGAACCTAGGGCCTATGCATGTGACTGCATCCCCAGCCCCCTTTAATTTTTTTGTTTGTTTGCTTTGCTTTTTGAGACAGAGTCTTATGAAATCACTGGGCCGGGCTCAAACTTGCCATCTTCCTGCCTCAGCCTCCCCGAGTGCTAGAATTACACTTGTAGCACTACATCTGGCTAACTCCTCATTTTTACAAGCCAGAGGGAAGATAAAATGGTTCCTGAGGCTCTTCCACACTGAACATCTCACGAGTGGATCAAACCATTCTCTGACATAAAACTAACTGCCCAGCACGGACGTCACTGAGTCTGTTGCACACTTGGGCTAATGTGTCAAAATAACCAACTGGGCCTTTCCTGGGGTCAGTGTTAGGTCCAGAAGCACCTTCTGGGGAACCAACTTGACAAGTTTAATGGCGAAGGAGTCGTGCTGCTCTTTATTTCTGAAATCAGAGGGGTGGAGTCCCTGTAAGACGCTGTGGAAACGCAGGTGCCAACAGGGTGAGCAGAACACAGAGTGCAGGACGCAGATGCTGAGGACCAAAGTCCACAGCCAGTCACCAGCTGGCTTTTGCTTTGGGCAGGGATATGTTGAAGGACAGCAAGATGGTCTGACTACTGGGAATTAGCTATAGAGTCCCAAAGAAGTTAGTGGACTGCCTGCTCTTCAGTAAGATTTACTCACTTGAAGGAGAAGATGCATTTTGGAGATGGAGCAGCTACCTGGCAGGTGCAGGTCTCTGGGAAGTGCACAGGTGAGGCCAGGTCTCTCCCCTTTCAAAGAACCTTCTGTCACTCCTCAGCACCCCAGGAGTGGAGGCCAGGGTTGAGTAGTACTCTGTGTGGGAATTTCTTTTTTTTATTATTTTTAATTGTGATAAAGTTCACATTGCATAGATCTTACCATGTTACCCACCAGCGTTAAATACATTCACCTTGTTGAGCAACCAATCTCCAAAACTCTCTTCATTCTATAAAACTGAAGCTCTGTTTCCATGAAACAGTTCTGCATTTCCTCTCTCCTCTCAGGCCCTGACAGCCAGCATTCTACCTTCTGTCTCTTTGCACTCGATGGCACTAACAATGTCGTATAAGTGGATCAGACAGTCTTTGTCTTTCACGGTGTGGCTGGCTCATTTCACCATGCATTATGTCCTTGAAGTCGTCCTTGTTGGAGTAGACATCAAAATCTCCTTCCTTTTAAAGTGAGGTCACAGGGGTGGAGCCAGGATCTGACAATTTAGTCTCCTTACAAGAACAGATACAGAGAGCCGGTTCTGTCTGTCTGTGTGTCTCTCCATGCATGTGCACCAAGCAAAGGTCATGTGAGGACACAGTGAACAGCCAGCTACTTGCAAGCCTGGAGGAGACCCCTTATCAGAAGCTGAATCCTGCAGAAACTTATGCTTAGACACCTTGCTTATATCTGTGAGATAATCTATCCATGTTGTCCAAGTCTTGTAGTTTATAGTATTTTATTATGGAAACCTAAGCAGATTGATACAGTGGTACGCCATTGTATTCATGTATCGAATTTTACATATCCATTTAGCTCTCAGTGACATTTGGGTTGCTTCCATCTTTGGGCTATTGTGAATAAATGCTGCCATGAGCACAAGCATACCCACATTTCTTTGAGATCCTGCTTTCAATTCTTTGGGGTACATATATACAAGTAGTGTTGCTGGCTAATATGGTAATTTTACTATTAATTTTTGGGGGAATGACCGAACTGTTTTCCATAGTGGTTTTTATATTCCTACCACAAGGGTTCTGATTTTTGTACATCCTCATTTTACTATTTTCTGTTTTGAAAATTATTAATTTGCTTATTTATTTATAGTACTGGAGATTAAACCTAGGTACTATGGAGTTACATCTCCAGCCCTTTGTTCTGTGTGTGTTTAATATGGTTTAGGTCGAGCATGTCCCCAAAGGCCTCATGCACTCATCAGTGGGGCTTTGGAGGTGACTGAATCATGTGGGCCACATGCTGTGAGGAGGTGGAGTCTGGCTGGAAGAGGAGGTCCCTGGGGCTGTGACCTGGAAGGGTTTCTCTCCACCCTCCCCCCTTCTCTTTCTGCTTTCTGGCACAGCCTTCCCAGGGCATTCATTTTCTTCAATATTTTTGTTTGCAAATGGTAGTCATTATCCAACTGTGTTACCTTCTATTAAAAAGAAAATTTCTTAGTCATGGACTCAGAGCTGGGGGTTGCTAAGCAGGACTTATGTTCTTAAAATGGAGCTGGTAGGTCGTGAGGATTTAGCCTATTTAAGGGTGTATGGCTATGGTTGTTTCACCTTCTGGGGCTGGAGGTGGGCTTGGCCGATGAGTGCCAAGACGAAGCACCTGCAGGTTCCACGTAAGAGCACCATCGTCTACAAAATAGAGCCCTGCAGACACCAATATAGAGGACCTAGCAATTGTTGTGGATATTTTAAAAAATCCCATCACCACTTCAGATATTAAGACCAGCTAACATTACTGCATGCTTATCAGATGTCAGGCATGGTGCTAGGCACCTAATGTGGATTGGTAGGGCCAGTGGAAGTTCTTTCCCAGGGGACTGATTTGGGGGCAAAGAGTATTGTCTCTCTGTCTCAGAACTTGATTGACAGGTGTTGGATCTGCATGCTGGCAGCAGCTGTGTGGTTTAAGGAGTGCAGGAGTTTGCCTTTAGCCAGAGGGACAGAGAAGCCAACCTAACGGAGTGGAGGATAGGGAGGAGATGGAAGTTCTCCCCACCACACCCTGGGCTGCTGCAACAAATTACTACAAACTGGGTGGAGTAAAACTACAAAAATGTATTTGCTCTGGAGACCAGAGGCTGAAGCCCAGACGTTGGCTTGCTGTGCTTCCTCTGGGAAAGGGTCCTCCTTTGTCTCTTTGAGCCTGTGGTGGCTGCCATAGTCCCTGGCATGTTTTCAGTGTACATGTTTCACTTCAGTGTCCACCTCCAGTGTCATATGATGTTCTCCCTCGCATGTCTCTTCTCCTTGTCTGATCTCTGTGCATCTCTGTGTCTCTTCCCACCATAACCCGGGACGCCCTCCTTTTAACCTAACTAATCACATCGGCACAGATACTATTTCCAGAGTCCATTCTGAGCTGCTGGACAGACGTGAACTTCTGGGGACACTCTTTAACCTAGCACAGAAGGGGTATCCTGATGGAAACGGGACCCCATATTCCACTGTGTTCTCAAAACCCAATCACACTCCAGGCTTTGAGTGCTGTGATGCAGCTCCATCTGCTTATGATAAATTATTATTTCTGGTAAATCCAGCTCTGGTTTGGGGACTGCCCCATGCAACCAAAGAATTAAAAAAAAATAAAAGAATAAAGAAGTCCACTGTTAGGATTGTATTAGCTGCCACCCTATGTGTCAAACACGAAAGTGTTCCTTCCAGGTGGCTTGGGGAAAACAAACCATTTTTATACACTGTAGAAGAATGAAGGCCAGGGAGACGTGACTAAGCACAGATAATGTATCAGGAAGATGCCCAGGTGGCTGATGTCAGCTCAACCAGTTTAACAGGAAGGGCATCAGTAGGGTAACAGGGTGACACCAGGTTCTGCCCAGAGCCCCTGGGTGGTCAGTTGGTGACTGGAGCAGATCTGGGCATCCTACTCAGACAGATCAAGGTCCTGATCTTAGCAGGGAGGGGCCATTTCTTCTTCAGGTCCCCTCTAAAGAACATAGAAAACTTTCCCACAAGTCCTCCAACAGACATCCTCTCCTATTTCATTAGTCAAAAATGTTACACACTCACATCTAAACCCCTCGCCAGTGAAAGGCTGCAGAGCCCTGATTGGGCTGACCCAGTGAGTTTACCTCTTGGGCTGGGGCTGCCATCAAACCCTCTGGAAGCACATGGCAGTGATGTGGGGCAGGTACCTGCTCTGAATCAAAGGAAAGAAGGTGCATAAGACACACACAGAGTGTGGCTACCAGTAGCCTCTGCTACACATGGCGAGCCTAGTTTTCAAGATCCCAGATGGCTCCAGACTTCCCACCAGATTCTTTAGCTTACCCTTGAAACAATCATCCATGTGCCATTGGCAAATTTGGCAGGAAGAACCAGAATGTGGTGTCTTGCCAGTGTTTAGATCTGCCCACGGTGCCTCTGACATCAGTAGCACAGAGGGCGGAAGTCAATCTGGTCAGCTTTCTAGATGGCTGCATGTCATTGCAAGTGGCTGTGTCTGAAAGGTGGCTGTAAGAGGGCTGTAAGTGACAGACATACTTTACTGTCAAGTCTCTGCAGACCAGTCTCCATGACGACACCAGTGCATGGCCCAACATCTGGTTTTGCTGGCCAGGACCCCTGAGGATGCTGCAGCTGGTGAGGACCTGGCCAGCTCGCAGAGTGGGGAAGCCTCTGCTGGCTTAGTTTGAGGACATCTTAAGAACTGAGGTGGCTGTTTGTGACCTGAGGGTGGTGAGGAGAACTGAGGGAAGAGGGCCCTGAGCATTAGGGGATGGGAAGATGAGCTGCTGGAGGGAAGAGTCCCGAGGCTGATTCTGGGCCCCAGCACCTGCTCTCTCCCTTTGTCCCCTTCCACCTCCCTGCCCTGCTGTCTTTTCTGGGACCTAGGGACAGGGCTGCTGGTCACCCTGAAGGGAACAACTCCAAACTGTCTCCTGAGTGGGGATGCAGGCAGCCCTGCCAAGGGGTCTGGTTTAAAGGGGTCTGGTTTCTTTCCTGTCTGAGGCCAAACAAAACCTGCAGGGCCAAATGGAACTCAGTTCCTTTTTTGGTGGTGGCTCTGGGACACCTTTAATTGCAAAACTCAAGACCAGGCCTTGTTAGAAATTGCAACGATCCCAGACCACATGGGAACATTTCTGATGGCAAGGAGCATCTGTTCCCAATAAGAGACGTAAATGACATTTAATTGTGCCTTCAGAGGACTCTGTGTCCTGTTCCCGGGGCAGTGCCCACAGGCTGGTAATCCCACCAGGGTTCACAGTCCTCAGAGGAGCTGAGAACCCATGTTGCCTGTGGCCCAGACCAGCCAGCGCTGTCTGTTGGCACTGCATGCTGTGCCCAGGGTGCAGGAGGGAGGAGACTCTCCTCCAGTGATGGTGAACCTTTTACAGACGAAGGCCCGAACTGCTACCTAAGACCCAATTACCTAGTGCAGAGAGCCAGCTCTGCAATTAAACCTGAACCCTGAGATTTTAGTTTAGAAAAAACAACTGTCGTCTGATGCTCAGCTGCTGGGGCGAGGGCTGGAGTGCCAACAGAGAGGACTCTGCCTGCTGTGGCTCAAACGCTGCAGGTTTGCCACCATTGCCTGGCTCAGCCACACCCTCTTCCAGGTTGTGTGGTAGGTGCTTTTGCTTCATTTAAACTGGTTGAAGCTCCCATAGGTGCCCTGTTTTATAGACCAGGAAACCAAGGCTTGGAATTGTGTGGTTTGCCTGATGTCATCTGCCTTTGGTGGCTGAGACTCACAGCCAGCCACATCCTTTAAGGGCCACTTGCACTGTGTTCTAGGTGTACTGAGTCCTAGGTGACATCCTTAACAAACACACTCTTCCTCTGTCTTCCAGCCTCTCTCTCCCTTACCCCTTCTCTCTTTTTCTCCTACTGATGGCTGAATGAAGATGGCCTGGTAGGAAAGCGCCTTATTATTGGCGCTTCATCTACTTCTAAACCATCTTAGATATGTCTTCTGATAAAGAAAAAACCACTTGTGATAGGACTTGAAAAGTAAAAAAAGAAAAGGAAAAGGTAACAGGGTCACGAGCCATTCCCAGCAGGAAGCAGAGAGAATAAGAGGTCAACACCATCACGGAGCAGCACGGATGGTGTTATGGTCTGTATGTAGGTATTGCCCCAAAGCCTCATGTGCTCACGGGTGGGGCTTCTCAGAGATGGTGGATCTAGGGTGTGTGAGTGTGGGTTAAGGGTGTGGATAATGGGAGCCCTGCCTTGGGTATGGGTGGCACCACCCCAACTCTGGTAGCCTGCATGGAATAAAACGGAAGAATGGAAGGCAGGTTGTGGCTTGCTGCTTGCTGCTTGTGGCCTTCTGCCTGCAGTGCCATGGACTGTTTCTCCCCTGCGGTGTCTCTCTGCCATGGAGCCAGCTGACTGTGGACTGAAACCTCTGCAGACTGTGAGCTGAAGTAAACCTCTCCTCCTTTAACTTGTGGGGTGTTGTGTCCCAGCAAGGGGAGAGGTAACTAAGACAGAAGGTGACGGCATCAGGCACAGGGCCATCCCTCTATCCTCATGAGGGAGAGGTGCCAGGGTACAGTGGAGGTTACCATCATATGTGCAATCTCTTGTATACAGTGGTGTAGTACTTGCATAACCTATGCACATCCTGCCAAATACTTTAGGTCATCTCCAGGTCATTACATTACTTAATGCAATGTAAATAGCTATTATGCTGTATTACTTAGGAAATAGCAATAAGAAAAATGTATGTACATGTTCACTACAGACGTAGTTTTTTTTCCCAAATACCGTATTTTATTGGTATTTTTGCAGTACTGGGCATTGAACCCAAGGCTTTTTCACTGAGCTGTCTTCCCCAGCACATTTCACATTTTTTGATTTTGAGTTAGAGTCTTGCTAAATTGCCCTGGCTGGACTAGAACTTGCAATCCTCCTGCCTCAGCCTCGCAGAGTGCTAAGATTGCAGGTATGTGCAAACATGCCCGATTTATTAATTTACTTTTTAAAGGCACATTCTATGTGACCAAACAGGTATTTTAGACCTGTAATGTGCAGACTCCAGGTGGGGAGGATGGGGGGTCATCATTAGAGTACACACACTACCGTGTTTAGGAGAGCACCTGGTTCACAACAGGTGCCTCACGCACACCAGCTGTCACTGCCTCCTGAGATCTCAGTTGACCCTGCCTGGCACTTGGAGGGCTCTGTGGGTCCTGGGTGAGATGAGGTTACTGTCCTGGTTTCTTTAGGCAGAGACACCAGGGCCCCTGTAAGACCCTGGAAAATGGCTTCAGGCTTTAAGGGCCATTAACCTCCTTGGGCCCTGGGGGCCAGGAGTGCTTCTTACTGTGTCTGTAGCGCCTGGCAGCCAGCACAGAGTAGATGCTTAGTAAATCCATACCTAATTGAACACAGCCTCTTTTCCTTTTTCTATACAATTTTAAAAGAGTGTTTTGGTTTGGGGATTCACGACTCTTTCTAGGAACGATGTTCTCCCAGGAAAGCCCTGTTCCCACGTGCGGGGCCCCGACGCAGAGGCCCCGGGTGGTGTGACCTCTCTAGTGCTCTTCTGAGCATGGAGAATGTGCCTGGTTGACAGAAGGAAAATGGAGCCCAGGCCACTTCCAGGAAGCCAGAAAGAGTCAGGGCCGGAGCAGGAAGAAGAGGAGGAGAGGGCCAGGGTCCTTATCAGAGGCAAGGGCAGAAAGGAGAGGTGGCGGCCCCACAGTGCTCAGAGCCTGCAGCCAGTGGGCTCCCTCCCTCCTGGAGGACGGGGCACCTGGCTGCTGCGGTCACCCTGCAGGTGGGGAGGGGCTGAAGTCCTGGCCCTGCCAGCTGCAAAGCGAGAACTCACCAGAAAAACAGCCTTCCAGCCCCCGCTGCGCGGCCTGCCCCACTCGCCGTGTACTATAGGCGGCTGCTGCCCAGCGGCCCGGTGGAGGTGCTCTGGGCCTTCTAGAGCCAGACAGAGTTCTGAGCATCGCTCCCCAGGGGGAGGTTGTGGGGACACGGAGGTGGGATGGGGGTGCAGGGTGGATAACAGACCTCCCTCTTCATTTACCCTGGGAACAGAATCCTCTTGGCCTTACAGAGGGGACCACAGAGGCTTGGAGACATTAAGTGATCTGTCCAGGCCACACAGCTAAGAATTTGTACAGTTTGTCTGCAGGAAAGTCTGGGCCGGTGATGGCAAACCTTTCAGAGGCGAGCGCCCAAACTGCAACCTGAAAACCACTCATTTACCACAAAGTGCTACACTGCAATTCAACTTTTTTTTTTTTTTTTTTGCAGTACTGGGGATCGAACTCAGGACCCTGCGCTTGCTAGGCAAGCGCTTATTCCACTGAGCTATATCCCCAGCCCCTGCAATTCAACTTTAAAGCTTTTAGTTTAGAAAACAACTGATGCTAGGCTGCTGGGGCGACCTGGCTCGTGGGCTGACAGAGAGTGCTCCGTGCACCCCTGTGGCCCACCTGCCCGCGGTTTTCCTCCACTGCTCAGGGCTGCTTCCGGAACACCACCTAGCCTTGCAGACTTTCGGTTTGCCCCGTTTGTGTTCTGTGGTTCAGATGCTGTCTTCGTAGACAGAAGCTGCCGCACAGGGAACACAGCCAGCCCATCCCCGGCTCACTCCCGTTGGGTTCTGCCGGCCCGAAGGGGCCCATTGCGTGGGGCGCCAGCACGGAGCCCCCCCAGCTTCTGCTCTTGCCTGTCAGTCATCTCTCTGTGACTGCAGAATGAAGCCACGGTTACCTTACACCCAAATCACAGGTTCCCAGCCGTTCATTTCCCCAAACAGGAACAAGCCAGCCACCGCCGCCCCCCACCTGTCGCTGCGAGCCCTCAGGTGGTCCCCGCTGCAGTTTCCTTCCTTACTCTGGTTTCTACTTGTCCGTTAACCACGAAGGGGTCTGACCGAAGAGCCTGTGGCCAGTGTCAGGCCAGTGAGGCCGCCCAGAGCCCGGAGGCCCTTGCTGTGGGCAGAATTTCTCAGCTACATTTGCAGTGACATTCGAGCCTTTATCTGCAGAGTCTCGAAGCTTGTTCAGAGGGTGCACGTGTGCACAGACGCTCTGCCACTCCACCTCTGCTCCCTGCTCCTCCTGGCATCTCACACAGGCACCTTCTTCTGCCTTCCGTGGCTGAGCTGACCTCCCCGACCCACCTGGCCCCCAAGAGCAATAGATAAAAATTACTGACGACCACATTGGTACCATGTGGGTCTCCACTGACTTTTTTTGTCGCACATTCCCATCAATAAATCTTAATCTTACATCCCTACTATATGTAAATCCACTTATTAATATACACAACTAGCATTGTAATTACATATGTCTACATAAAAAGCATGCACACCCTGGTGTGGTGGCACATGCCTGTAATCCCACTACTGGGGACTCTGAGGCAGGAGGACTGCAAATTTGAGGCCGGCCTGGATTATACAGCGAGACTCTTTTTCAAAATAAAATAAACGAGCTGAGGGTGCAGCCCGGTGGCAGGCGTCTGCCTAGCGCGTGCAAGGCCTTGGGCTCTATCCCTCAGCAGCGCAAACCGTGAAACAGAACAACAAAGGCCAAGTACGCAAACTCAACACCACCAAAGCAATCACAATAAAATATCATGCACAAAGCGGAAATACAAAAGGCTGACATTTTGGCTAAGATTTGCATAAACGTTTATATATTATGCTTATTAGAACCACACGGAGAAATAGACACGTAAAAGGAAGATGTCAGAACAGGTACAAAGGAAGCTCCCATCTTTCCTCCTTCACCCGAACACCCGCTCCTGTGGTGCCTCACTTTAGAGGGCGTGCTCGGGCCAAACTGCACACTTAATCGATGCCCCTGGCATCCTGCAATTTCACTGATGTTTCACTGCTGTCCTGGAGGCCTGGGTTTCTCTCAGACCAGGACAGAAAGGTTCAGTGGCCTGTTCAGTCTGACAGTAAGCTCAGAGTGCGACGCTAACTGCCATCCTGTCTGCTGAGGTGCCAGGAAAAGCACCACATAGCAGGAGACTCAGACAGCAGAAACTTGCTCATGTCCCGAGGCTAGGCGTCCCCCGAGTGGGGTGTGAGCAGCTGTGTCTCCTGAGGCCTCGCTCCTGGACTTGCAGACAGCCGCTTCACTGCACAAAACCCCTCAGTGTCCTTCCTTCTCCTCCTTCTTTTCTCCTGGAGGATTGAACCCACAGCCTTGGCACAGAGCTACATCCCCAGCCCTTTATTTTTATTTTTTATTTTGAGACAGGTTGTCCCTACATTGCCCAGGCTGGGCTGGAACATGTGATCCTCCTGCCTCAGCCTCCCACAGTGCTGGGATTGCAGCATGGGCCAGCACATCCAGCTGTCCTGCACTTCCTTTATAAGGACAGCAGTCATCCTGGGTAAGGGTCCACTTGATGACCTCACTGTCATTTACTACCTCTCGAAAGGTGCTGTCCCAAAATACGGTCACATTCTGAGGGTCCAGGGGTTAAGGCTTCAACCTATGAATTTTAAGGGTGACACAATTCAGCCTGTCACAGAACCCAGAGTCACTGCTCTGCTGGACTGGCCTGCGTGTGTGACCTGGGAGCATTCACCTGTAAGGTGGCCCTGTTGTAGCCCTCTGGGGACAGCTCTGCAGACTTCCTGCTCCCAGGGAACTGCTTCTGGGAGGCTGCTGTGGGCCACTGACCCTCCCGGGCCACTGACCCTCCCATGGGACTCCTCCCTGTCCCCTGCACAGCCCACTCCCTCCCCTCCTAGACCCTTGCGGGATCCTCAAATGCCTCCTCCTGCCCCTGCAGCCTCAGATGCCATCTGCTGCACAGAGGCCTGGCTGGTGCCCAGGCAAAGGCCAGGCTGTTCTGCGTGTGTCAAGTCCTGGGTTCCGGGCCGGGGGGTGTCGAGGTGGACTCCAAGGCAGGCAGGGCTAGGATTTTTCTCTTCTCTTCATTTTCAGAGAATCTTATAGCACTTCTTGCACACAATTCTGCATTGTAGGTGTCTTTCTTTTTGGTACTGAGAATCGAACTCAGGACCTTGCGCTAGCCAGGCAGGCGCTTATGCCCCTGAGCTATATCCCGTGCCTGTGGGTATCTTTTCCACTTGACATATCATCTTATCTGAGTGAGTCCGGCAATGCGGGGACTCCGTCTTCTCTGCTTTTTTTCTTTCCATACACTCACTCCATAAGTCCCTGGAGACTCCATTGTGCCCCATCAATTAAAGTTGATGACTGCATGAGTGAAATGTCCCCTCTGCTCAGGTAGCCTAGGTACCTATGTCTTCCCTGCCTCCGTCCTCCCGGCTCCTTGGGTTGGTTTCCAGGATTAGAGCCCCTCAGAGCGGGGCTCCAGTGTGGGCGGCCTGGGGTGCCCTGGGTGAGGGAACCCGGCCTTGCCAGCGCTTCTTGGACTTCTGCATAACCCGTGGGCCCCTTCTTGGTCAAAGTCACTTGGCGCCCTCATCGGCAGGGTGCTTCTCCCCCACAGCGCCCTCCTCCAGGGTCAGCAGTGTGGCCTGGAGGAATAGACAGAAAAGGGGGAAAGCTGCGGGGCCGGAAGCATCCTTCAAGACGAGGTGGCGGGGCGGTAGACCGGGTCCTGGTCTGGGGTCCTTGCGGGGAAGCGGCAGCCCGGCTTAGTGTGGACCGAGTGGCTGGGAGTTGCGTGTTGCCGGCTGCGCCCTCTAGTGGTTGCTGTGGGACACTGTCAGCTATGAGGAGTGTGGAAAGCTCCCCGCAGCCCCCAAAGGAACCAGCTGTTGCCAGGGAGACCACCCCAGGCATAAGGGTTTGAAGGTCTCGAGAGCAGGGCTGTTCCCCTCCGGCTTCACACACAGGAGGAGAGAGTTAGAGTCGGGCTGGTTTGGCCTTGGACTTGACGTTGCATTCGGGAGAATCTTAGTTACTTTAGGGGACAAATGCAGTCACGTGTTCAGAGATCAAGAGGAGAGGTGCAGGGTCTGGCCTCGCGCGGGGCAACGAGGGGGTTCCCTGTGAAACTCAGGTCAGTCCGAAGAGAGTGGACAGCAGATCCCATCTGAGTCAAAAGGGGGCACTGTCTTTTAAATCTTAGTTTTTGATTGATGCATAATAGTTGTACACATCTATGGGGTATGGTGTGATGATTTGATTCATGTCTCTATCAGTTAGTGATCAACTCAGGGTGCTCAGTGTATCCATTGCCTTCAAATTTTATTGTTTCTTTTTGGTGGGTTCATTTGAAACCTTCTCTTCTAAATAGTTTGAGATGTATAACACCTCATATTATTTGTGGTACTGGGGATTGAATCTGGGACCTCTGTACTGAGCTATATCCCTAGCCCTTTAAATTAAAAAAATAATTTTTTTTGAGACAGGGTCTTGCTAAAATGCTAAATTAATCCACTGGGCTCAAACTCTTAATCCTCCTGCCTCAGCCTCCAGAGTGCTAGGATTACAGGGCATTATTATTAATGTACTCGTGCTGTGGGGACATGGAGCACCAGAGCTTTCCAAACCTCCTCACTGTGGCACCGACAGACCTCTGCATGTCCCTTTTCCTCCCACTCTCCCCAACCTCTGGTACCCATGCTACCCCCAACTTCTATGAGATAGACTTTTTTAGATTCCACCTATGAGTGAGATGGGACGGCATTTGTCTTTCCATGCCTGGCCTCTGGGTTCATCTATGTTATAGCAAACTATAAGGGTTCATGCCTTTTAAATGGCAGGGTAGTATTCCACTGCATACGTGTATCCCATCTTTGTTATTTGTTCATTTGATGATGGACATTTAGGTTGATACTATACTGGGGCTATTCTTTGAAAAAACTAAAAGCAGAACTACCAGACAATCTAGTGGTTCTGCTATGGGGTACAAATCCAGAGGAAATGAAATATGTTGGGTGGGCTGGTTCTGTGCAGTGAGCTGTTCCCTAGAACTGAAGACCATGAGAGGATTTTGGTTGGGGGGAATTTCTTCATCTCTGTTTTTTGTGAGAATAGAGCTGAGGCAAAGTTCCATGTGGTCAAAATCTCCCCTTGGTTTTCTGGTGAGAGCATCAGACTAATGTTGAGTGAGATGCCCTAGATCAACTTGCCAGGAAACACTGGGAAATAATTCCTAACTGGGAAGGTTTAGGGTCTTGGAAGACAGAGTCAGTCTTCCTTCTGCCTGTGTTAGTAACTTTTTTGTCACTGTGACAGAAATGTCAGAGATAAACAATTTAAAGAAGGAGAGCTGTATTTCAGCTTATGGTGTCAGAGGCTCAGTCCATGGTCAGCTGGCCCCAAGGCGGAGATATCATGGTGGAAGAGCATGGCACAGGCAAGCTGTTCACCTCACAGCAGCCGGGAAGCACAATGAGAGAGCAGGTGCTGACCGCCTTCCTCCTCTTCCCCTTTGTTCCATGAGGCCCCCACCTTCTTGCATGCTGCTGACCAGATTCAGGAAGGGTCCCCCCTCAGTTTGTGGTCTCACATGCCAATCACACATGCTCACAGACACACCCGGAAGTGTGTTCTACTAATTTCCTGGGTGTCTCTCTATCCAATCAAATTGACAACAATGATTAATACAATCTCTAAGGAGATGTCTCTGGTGAGGTTCTATGTTGAAAGTGGGCTGGAGAACATAACATGAAGAACAGGCTTGAAGGAGGGAGCTGCAGAAGCAGTCGCTTATGCCAATTGCTTGTGCTTGAATCTTCACTGACTTCCCATTCTGATCTTTATCTTGTTACTGAATAACTCTAGGAAGGAGGGAGTGCAAGAAAAATAAAAACCTCTGAGTCTTACACTTGAAAGCATTTCAATTTCTGGCAAGATTTGAAGTACTTAGAAGCTTGTAAAAGTCATTCATTCATCAGCATGTGTGGGGCACTTTCAAAAAAGTTCACCTATAATGCTGGGTATATGGTGTACACCTAGAATTCCAGAACTCTTGGAGGCTGAGGCAGGATGATCACAAGTTGAGATGCAGCCTGAGCAACTTGGAGAGACTGTCTCAAAACTATATGGATAACAGATACATAGATATAGATAGAAAAATATATGGACTGCAGATGTAGCTCAGTGGGAACCCTAGGTTCCACCCTGATGTCTGTCTGTCTCTCTCACACACAAGTATATACCATTCTTCTCACATCTTCTAGTTCTAAAAATTTATCCTAAGGAACCAATCAATAATGCTCAAAGATGTGTCGTAAAGGAATTATCTCTGCATTGTTTGCACCAATGAAAAACTATGAGTTTGACAACAGCTTGCTAAATAAACTATTGAATGTCTATGTGATAAAACTGCATGGCCAGTAAAGAGAGCGTAGACATAGATTTGCTTACATAGCGTAGGGAAGAATCTGCACTTCAGCTAAGTGCTTGGCTCTGGGGAGAGGACTTCCAGCCGGTTCGCTGATTCAGATGTTTGGGGCTCTTTGCTTCTTGTGTGGCCTTTGAGCTATGTTATAATTGCATAAGTTGCAGAGAAAGGGTGGCCATGCAAATAATTCTTTACAGACATGCAAATAAATTCTACCCAGAGGACATTCACTGGACTTCCTCTTCCCTTGTAAAGGGGCCTTTCTGTATCCATCTGCAAGTCCATTTCCATCTTCCTGGTCTATGGCTATCTGGGCTCTTTTGACCTCTTCTTTGAATCCATGGCAATGTCTCAATGATACACTCATTTATAATGAATTCAATAAATTTTTAAATCTCTGTTCACTTTGTATCATTAGGAGAGGCATGATTTTACCACTTCTGGAAAATTATCCTTTAGTCATTAAAAGGTATTCGTGATTACTCCTGAGTGATAAAAGGTGGGTGCAAATAGCATGGTTGACATCACTGCGTTTTGGCAGGGTGCATGGGGTCAGGTCCCAGACCTCAAGCATGTTAGATAATCCTCCGCCACAGAGCTCACTGGAAGCCTCCAACCTAACTTAAAGAAACATAGCTTGTGTATCTGTAGATACATAGCAATAAGCTGTCCATGGGCACGTACCCTGGAAGGTTGTGTGTGTTGTCTCAGGATGGCTTCCTGGACAAATCTGTCTTCCTGCTCTTCTTTCTTTTTTTTCCCCCTTCGGTTTCTAGGGCTTGAGCCCATGACCTTTGCACTGAGGTACATACTCAGCCACCTTTTATTTTTTACTTTGAGACAGGGTTTCACTAAATTGTGAGATTGCCCAGGTTGGGCTTGAATTTGTGATCCTCCTGTCTCAGCCTCCCAGAGAGCTGGGATTACAGGCTTCATCATCACGCTGACTTGTCCTCATGTTTATTTCATTCCTAGGCCTAACGTGGATAAAATATGAAAAACAAAGTGTGTGCCAGAGTGAAAATCTAAGACACACCTTTCTAATCGAATTCTCACAGGATCCAGATTCCTCTGTCCTCGCCGATCTACTGGCTCTGAAGTCAGGAAATGAGTTTTGGTGGCAGAACCCTGCTTGCTCACTGCTTGGGGAGAAGGCCACTGCCGTGGAACTGGCTTGGGGCGGGCTTCAGGCACCTGAGGCTTCAGCTGCCTGGAAGTGGAAGCTGGGCGTGGACGAACCTCCCAGAACCTCCCAGACACCATCTCCTGGGCTTTCAGGCTGTGGCTACAGGGAAAGGAGAATTTGAGGGAACTGCTGGTCAGTACAGAGATCCCATGAATGATTATAATTTTTGAATACTGAATGAGCAAGGATTCCAGCCTGAATGTCTGGTGGCGGGGACCTGGACCCACATGCAAAACACGCACACCTGGCAGCTGTGGGCAGGTTGGAGCTCAGGACGGATTCACCATGCACTCGCTTCTTCCGTGCCTCTGCAGATGTGGGGTGGGCTTGGCCCTGGATGACTGTGGCTGCAGGTGAGGCCCTCCCAGCCCAGGGCACTCTGAGCCCCTCTATTCAGTGAGCTCACAGGTGGGAGGGAGGTGATCCAGCTAAAAAGCTACTCCCAGCCCAGCACTGTAGGAGGCTGAGGCAGAATTACAAGTTGGATCCCAGTCTGGGCAATGTGGCCACACACACACACACACACACACACACACACACACACACACCTACATGCACTGTGCTCTGGTCTTTGAGAACCAGGGAGCCCTGTATTGGGCAGGCCCTGACAGGAATGAAATGCGTCTCCTTACATTCAACTCTTGCACTGTTTTCCGACGACTTGGAGCTCAAATGTGGAACAAGAGCCAGGGAAGCACTCAGCCTCATCTGACTTGCTCAGCACACACTGCCTTCCCCCGCCCTCTCTCCCTTTTCATTGGCAAAATCTACGGATGCCGCGGACGGAGACTCTGGCCTTTTCCGCCGAGCGCGGGCTGAGCTCGGGGCGTTGCGCGAGCGCCCCCTGGCGGCGAGAGCCCCGCATGTCCATTCGGACCGAAAGACTGGGCAGCACGAGGTGAATATCCTATGCAACCAGAGGAGAAAGGGTGTGTGCAGCTGGAGAAGGCGGGGAGAATTATTTTAAATTTAAAATACTGGTAGCATCTCCCTTTTCCAACGATACCTGAAAGTTCAAAGAATTTTACAGCGAATGTACGCCTTAGCCTTCGACTAACATTTCTACCTGTTCAGTGCACGTCTGCCAACTTTATCCGGCCCTCTCTCCGTCCGTCAAAGCGTCTCGTGTTTGTCGGATACATTTGAAAGTAAGTTGCAAACATTAGAACAACTCCCCTGGAAAACCTCAGCCTGTCAATCGACTTCGGTACTGAAAACAAGGAGGCTGCTCCAAGACAGGTTACTTTGTTACACAGTTTGCAAGATAGTTTTCCTGGTTTGCTTTTACACCCTCTGAGGGAGGTATCGTCAAACCCATTACTACACCTGAGAGCACTGATGCTCAGGAAGGGTAAGTGACCCAGCTGTGATTCAGTCCTGCTGGACTTGCAGCGGGTACTCCGTCCCTGCCTTTCCTGGCTTCTCTTTGTGCTTGGGATCATAATAGATTCCTAGCCCAGCCTGGTGGTGCACCCCTGTCATCTCCACTCTGGAAGGCTGAGGCAGGAGGATCACAAGTTCAAGATCAGCCCTGGACAATTTAGGGAGACCCTGTCTCAAAATTAAAAAAAAAATAAAAATAAAAAAGAGCTGGGAATGTAACTCAGTGCAAAGACCCTGGGTGCAATCTCCACTACTGCAAAACGAAAACCAAACCAAACCAAAGACAGACTCCTCACACAGGCACTGGGGGCTCCGCGTCCCTGTCCACACTCACTGGAAACACATTTCTAGGCTGCTGTACCCAAAGTGCCCTCCCAAATGCTGCCATCCTGTTTCCATACCCTATTTCCATTTGGTGCTTGTCATGCTCTGGAATCACTCTTTTCTCCCCTCTAAGTTAAGAAATCGTGGTAACGTACATATGACGTGACACTTATAGTCACATGCACTTTACATGTGCTGGAGTTCAGTGGTGTTAAGCACATGCAGAATGTGTGCCCAGCACCCTCGCCCATCTCCACAGCTCTGTTCATTCTTTCACAGAAATACAGAAAAATTTATTTTTTAATTATTTTCTTTACCCCCTGGTCTTCTCCATTGATTTTTTTAAATTTTAAAAGTAATACAAAAACATTAAGAATGATACAGAATTTCAAAACCAAGACGATAGGAATTCAACAATGGTTGATACTGCATATTGTTGTCTTCAAAGTAGTTGTGCAGATTACCAGATACAGGCAGGCAAAACTGGTCAAAAAATTAAGCATTAACTGTTCCTTTCAATAAACCAATAGAAATTAGTAGTACAATAATTATCTTGGCTAGAGTGTGTGTGTGTGTGTGTGTGTGTGTGTGTGTGTATTTTTTCCCCTTCCTTCTTTCTTTCTTTTTTCCTTTCCCTCATCCCAGTTGTTCTTTCCTTTTGAGCAATTTCTTTCCCTTTCATAATGATCTATTGTACCTTTTGGATTTTATTTACTTTTTCAGGTTCTTACACTAAGGAGAAAGTCTGATGTTTACACACACTGATATAATGCAATCTCAATCAAAATACCTCACAGATCTAGAGAAAACATTCCTAAAAGTCATCTGGAACCAGAAGAGACCCAGAATAGCAAAAGCAATCCTGGTCAACAAAGGCAAGGCAGGAGACCTCACAATCCCTGACCTGAAATTATATTACAAAGCTACTGTGATAAAATCAGCATGGTACTGGCAAAAAAACAGACTTCAGGATCAGTGGAACAGATCAGAAGATGCAGACACAACTACGAACACACTCAGGTACCTTATCTTTGACAAAGGGGCTCTTTTCCTTTTGCGAGGTTTCCATCAACTTTCTGTGCTCCTCTATTCTTTTTTATCCACGTCTTCTTTTGCTATGCCGAGCAATTCTTTCATTATGGGCGCCATTTCTTCTTTTACCTGAGCAGTTATTATTATTTGTTTTGTTTTGTTTTGTTTTAGAAACATAAAAGTACAAAAACATATTGACAAACAGACACCCATTATCATAGAAAATAGTACAATCACAACTAATCTATAGACAAGGTGATATGGTCTCAACAGTAGTTGTTGCTTTATCCATTGATA
>PVLD010007208.1:30269-93488 GCA_004027595.1 Dinomys branickii | reverse complement strand
TTTACATATTGATATCTTCGAAGTGTGTGTTCAGGATAACACATACAGACATACAAGATTGATCAAATAACCCGTCATCAATTATTGCTTAGCATTAAGTGATATAATACAATAGTAGAACCATGTTAGCCCTCCTGCATATATGCATATTCATATATACATACATACATTTTTGTCTTTTTCTTTTCTACTTTCCTTCGTCCCATCTGTTCTTTGTTTTAGAACAGATTTCCTTCATGTCTCTTAGAACCCGAGGGTGGGAATATACTTGGCTCTTTAATGCCTATCATTTCTGCAAACATTCTCCTCTTCTCCGATGTTACAGGCTGCCACTTTACTAGAGCTTCCTGCTGGTCAAGATAAAAACTTTTTAAATCATTCCACTGGGTTATTTGCTCTTGATTCTCAAGGTACAGCTGTCTACAAGCCCCCAGTAGTAGCCATGCTACCTTCTCAACATCAGACTGTGTTGAAGTTTTTCCTGCCTGGTGAATAGTGGATGCCCTTAATTTTAGTCTCCAAAGTCACTAAACATGAGCCGTATGCAGACAAATTTTCAGCCAGGGTGTAATAGACATGGCTGGAGTCAAATTGCTGATAAAGTCTTTCTTCCCAGTGGAAACTTCCAGAGTCTCATCTTTACTGGCTGTTTTACTCTTGGAATTCTGGTCTTCTGAACTCCTACCAGAATCACCTTTCAAGCTTGACTCACAGTATTATAGAGCTACTTCTCCAGCTAGCACCTCTGAACCTTCCCAAGCTTCTCTGACAAGCTAGTTCCAAAGGCTTCTGAAGCACATGTTCAGGTATTCACAGCAATGACCCCCACTTTTCTGGTACCAATATCTGTCTTAGTTAATTTCTTGTTGCTGGGACAAAATACTTGACACAAATTAAAGGAGAAAAAGCTTATTTTAACTTATAGTTTGTAGAGGTTTTAGTCCCTAGTAGTCTGGGTCCAAGGCAGGATAACATGGCAGAAGGACATTGCAGAGGAGAAACATTTCATGACAGGCAGGAAGCAGAGAGCCGTCAAGGGAAGAAGAAGGACAGAAGGATCTCTATATCTCCGTATCTACGTCTATATCTCTATCCCCATCCGCATCCCCATCCATCTCCTTCTCCAGCTCCATCTCCATCTCCATCTCTATCTCTGACTCATCTATGTATCTTTACAGGACACACCCACAGTGACGCACCACTTCCCAACAGGCTTCATGCCCAACCTCACACCCAAGTATAAACTCAACAGCAGACTAATCTTGCATCACATACCCATGATCCAGTCACCTCCCAAAAGCCCCACCTATGAGTATATAGGGCTTTGGGAGGGGACATCTAGGTGTAAACCATAATGAGGAATGAGAGATGTTGGTCTAAAGGTACAAAGTTGCAGTTAGACAAGAACAAAAATAATAACTGTTCAAAGTCATGGATATGTTAATTAACTCAATTCAGCCATTCTACACCGTACACATATATCATAACATCACTCATATTATATCCCATATTTATGATGTTAGAATTTTTCCAAATAAATAACCAGAGTGAAGACTATTGCATTTATTCCCAAGAATATACATATATATGAAATCTTTCTAAGTATGAAGTTATAGCAGACATTTGAAATTAAAAAACCACATCTTTCTTAAATACAGTTTTCCAAAGATAATTACAAGTGCTGTATATTACAAATGCTAAGAAACTGTTTATTGATTGATTAGCATTGATCAGAGATCCCAGGATCTCATTTAATATTCAGGAATTGGACAGAGGGGAGGCATTTTAGATACACATTCACCCAAGGGTAGAACAGGGGGCAACTGAAAGAAATGAGGTGGTGCCTGGTTCAATGTCCCTGAAAGGAAAATCACTACTAGGTTGGTTCCTTGTGACCCTGAAATATTGTTCACTAACAAATTGACTCTTTTATTTCAACATGATTCAAAATGATTCTTTTAGACAAAGGAAAGAAAACTTTTAAAATTTTCTTGGAGTGAGCCAATAACTCCCTGAAACCAAATCAATCTGAGGTCACCAGCAAGTAATAGTAACTTATTTGAGTTGAGTTTTCACAAAAAAATATACATGCTGCATAATTAGTTAAAATAATGACAATGAGCAGTAAAAGAAATGCTGCAGAAGGTAGGCAAGAGTCCCCCCTCCCTCCAGCAGGTAGGAACAAGGCAAAAACAGGAAAAAGATGAAGGAAAAACATAAATGGAAATAAAAAGAGGTGACGTCAGGGAAATGAAACATAAAGAGAGACATCAGTAGAGTTTAATAACAACTACAGATGCAATTTGTAAGTTACTCCTTTTGGAAGAATTTCACTTTGGTCATTCGTTGCTGGTGGTAGACCAGAAATTCTCAGTCTGGTTCTATAGAGAATGAAAGTCATATAATATGTGAAAGACCTGGAGCTAGAACCCTTGTCTCCTGCTTTCTCATCTTCTGCGCTTGTCTTGTGTTTAGTGGATGTAAATTGCACTGGCTCAGCAGTTCCTTTGTCTGAGTGTCTCAGGGCCTGTTGTCACCTGTAATTTCTGCTTGTTGAAAGTCTAATTACAGGACCTCTGGTAACATGGAGCCACACTTTCTTACATAAGAAAACAGCTTGTCTGTTTTTATTTCCAGACTTTAAGGTTTATTTTTGAAATAAATGTTTACCTCCCTACAGTCTTCTGAATCTTTTGCAGGTGTGCGAAGGAATGATTTTAGCTTTGGAAAATTGCTTTGGAACATTAGAGATATCTCTAAATTTACTAGCTTATCACCTGGAGTCCCTTTGGGGTAGGAAACTGTCAGAGGGCTTTATTTTATCCTTTCAGTGGTCAGTATGACAGAAAAGTTAAAGTTAAAATTTACAAGTAGTATTCATTTACTCTGAAATAAAAGTTGTTTCCCTTTTAAGCTTAAAAAACTCTAAGCCAGAGGTCATATTTAAAATATTTAACAAGTGTTGTGGAATGGGCCACACTGATCAGAATAAATACCCCCTGGCTATGCGTGTAGGCCAAAGATGTCAGCTTGGTGCTGATTCCTGTGGGCAATCACACAGAGAAGCTCAAGTCTTGCATACTTTCCATTAAGAAAACCCTTCAGGAGTAAACAATATTAACCAAGCTATTAACGACTCTCACTACTCCTGCTGTCTAACCCTGCCCGGCAGACTTCAGAGAACGGGTGAGGGGAGTGTAAAAGGAAGGAAAGATGAAAAGCAGAGAAGGAGGAACTCCTGGGCCTTTCTGCTTTCTACTTCTGGTCTTAGTATTTCCAGGGTCAGGGCGCTTTGCTGACCTGAGCTCTGTGAGAACTGCTGAGCCCTAATGAGAATTCCCCCGCCCCCCCTTTTTTTTGCAAAGTAAGAAAATATATAAAATATATATATAACAGTATACATATCCTAGTTGAACTTCCTTGGTCAGATTTTACAAAGTAAACATAGCTGTGTGGCTACTACCCATCCACACCACTTGGGGCACTGCTGAGATGCTCCTTAGCCCTCACATGTTCCCATTTTCCTTGCCCAAGGTGGATACCTTTCTGATTTCTAACATCATAGCTAAATTCGCCTACTTACCATCCCAGACAGCATCTTGCTGTACTGTTCTGGTTTGAAGCTCCTGCCTTCACATATCCTCCTAAGAGCCTCCCAAGGAGTAGCTGGGACTACAGACATGGGCTATAGGAACCTGCCTATTTTTGTTTCAAAGAAATACATCTCCAGCCCTATATGTTCTTTTATGTCTGGCTTCTTTTGTTTAAAGCTTCATCTGTGCAAATCATCTGTAACGGCTGGTGCCTTGTGTCAACTTGAGAAGTTTAGAAGTTTAACTAAGTGACTCAGCACAGGAAGAGGGTCCCTACTTTGTCAACATCCTCATCCTGCTCAAGAGGAGGGCAAGGAGAGGCTGTGAGTGCTCCACCTGCCCTCTTGTAGGGGGAGGAGGAAGTGTCCAGCTTACAGTATAAGGGAGCAAAAGAGGCTTCTCCCTTTTGCTCTTGATGCTTTTGCTGTCTTCAACCACCTTGAGGTGTTGCCCGTGCCATGCCTCCCCACCTTGGAGCCAGCTGATTACCAACTGAAACCTCCACAAACTGTGAGCTGGATAAACCTCTCCTTCCTTCATTTTGGGTGTTGCGTATTTTGCCTTGGCAATGAGGGAAAAATCATGTTCCTACTGTTGTAGGGTGCCTCCCTATGTGCTGCAGCGGGAACGTTACAATGCAGTGATATCGGCCTCTGGATACTCGTGTATATAGTTCTGATGTAACTCTGTAACATAAATCATACCCAGCCAGACTATAGAATGTTAATGTATCCCCATCCTAACTCTAAAATATTAGCGCATGGCCATATAAGAGAGATAAAAACACAAAAATTGTGTAAGAGGGGGCAGCTACATTCTGTTCAGCTTTTAGATAGGTAACTGCTCAGAGCTAGCATGAATAAAACTGCTTCCTGGGCAAGAGGCCATGCTGTGCTGTCTCTCTACATGGAAATCCCACAGCACTACATTAACTTCTATTGTGTAAATATACTAAAATAATTATCCACCCTGCTGTTAGTAGATATTCACTTTGTCTCCCGTTTGAAGCCTTTAAGGGTAATGCTGCTAAGAACATTCTTGAACATGTCTTTGTTGTGCCAGCATGCATCTATCTGTCTATTGGTTGTATAATTTGAGGAAATAAACGTTCTTGAATTTTTCAGTGTTCTTATAAAAAGTCCTAGCCACAGAAACAAATATACCATAGAGGACATTTTCTTTTGGATCTCTTAGAAACATTTTGAGGTACCAGTGTTAGAATGGGTGTGGGATTCCGCAGGACAGATTTCCAGATGGTTGCGCACCATGAACAAAGCGGTAAGGAAAAAGTAGCTAAGTTTAATTAAGTTTAAAGAGTAGAAGTACTCTCAGAGTGAGTGGGTCATTCGGGTGGAGAGCAAAAATTGTAGGAATGGAAAAGAAAATGGTACGGGCACTGAATGGGTGGGGCTTAAAGATTTGAAATGTGCACAGGGCCTAGAGCACCCCAGCTGGGTCTTTGAGAGCGTGATCAGCAGTGTGATGGGGCACTGGGTCAGGCCAGCTGTACCTACTGTGCATGTCCTTTGCCATATTTCACCATTATAACTGGATGCATCAATGCACTCTACATCTACAGACCTTTAGCAAATTGTTAAGAAAGGTCATTGAGGACATGCCAGCAGGTCTAATACTCATGCCCTGATCTGGACTTTTAGAAATTTCCAGGGATCTTTGTTATTTTTGTTTCTGCTTCTCCAAAGTGGGCCTCAGAACAAAGGTCAAGAAATTGGTTCTGGGGCATTGCCCCGATTCAGGTGAGTGGGAGAGAATCTTCACACAGATCCAGTTTTAGTATCTCTATTACCATAACTATTACCATTAGTTCTGTTGACATTTATTTCCCTAATGAAGGATCTAACTGGTCTGATCCAAAAGGTGGGAAAACTTCTTCATCTCCCTAAAGCTAAGTGGGGGTGAGCAACTAAATTAGTTTCATACCTGGAAGACTGAAGCTCTATCGTGGAGATGTATGCAGGACTGTCTGGCTGTCTGGCTTGTGCAGAATTTTTACTTACATACAAAACAGCTAAATTTGGGAGGAGACATTTTTAGAAGAGAGCAAAAGCATTTCTTCCTAATCACTGGCCCATGGGAGAAACTCGGCACTTGTGTATAGAACTAATTCAATTGTATGGTTTTCGGCATAAAGCATAAGGGAAGGTGGAAAGGGTAGATAACACATTTATTATTGATTATGAGGTAATAAAGATATCTGTCCAATTCAGACTACCTCATGCATGCATTCAGGGTCAAATTAATAAAAAGTGAATGTTAAATCCTAAGAATCGCTAGCAATAAAATTCCTGCATCTTAGGGTCCATGTACTGTAACTTAGTGATACCCTCGGACCATTTCCCAAAGAGTTTATTTGAGACATAGGTTTATACTCTGAAAAGCAATATGTGAAATGTTGATATACTGAACAACAGTAGGTATTCTCAGTCATTTTTTATTTTAGCCATTCTGGTGGTTTTGCTGTCTTATCTCTTGGGGTTTTAGTTTGTACTTTTCCAGGTGATGAATGAGGTTAACCGTTTTTTTTTTTTTTTTGATATGTTAGTAGTCACTAGATTTTCCCATGGTTTGAAGTATAATTTTAGTTCTTTCCTGAATTTTCTGATTTTTTTTCTTCGTTTCCTTCTCTGTATTCCAGGCATTCTTTTATACATTCTTTATTCATACATGAGTCTTGACTGTGATCCCTTTGAAGCTATAAGTATTTTTCCACTCTGGGTTATTTTTCTTTCAATTTGTGGCTAATTGATGGTCCCCATTTTAATGTACTATAATTTATCAATCTTTCTTTATGTTTAATGCTTTTAGTGTCCTTTAAAAATAATCTTTCCCACTCTTGATGTCATGAAGATCACTTAAAAACTTTACTTTTAAATATTCTGTCCAATTTATAACTCTCCTGGATATGATTTCTATGTTTAGAATTAGATGTCAAGATTAATTTTAGGGGTGAGAGATTTGTATAGGTATTTAATTGACCTGGCACATTTACTTAAAGGGAATATTATTTCTCCACTAATTTGTGCCAACTTTTCTTTGAGTTTTACCATCTTTATTATAAGTTAAATTTCCACTTATCTGTAGGTCTATTTTGGACTTTCTGTTATACTGGCCTACTTGTCAGTCCTATAAATGCAGCAGTTTATTAAACTCAAACTTTATAACCTTGGATACTATGGGATGTTTACACAAAATTGGAATCACATTGAAATATTGCCCAAGTTGAAGAGATTTAATATTTCTGCAAATTCAGTTTTACATTTTTCTTCTTCTTAAAGCTTAACTTCTTAAGTTTCTGAAGTAATTACAAATGATTCTTTACATTGATTATAATGCCAATAACTTTGGTACATTCACGTAATTATGGTAACATTAATTTATACGGTTTATCTAGAGACACTTTGATTTTCTGCACAAAAGGTCAGTGGTCTGACAGTAACAGTTTTGCTTTATATCTAGGTATCCTTGTATTGTTCCCAGTTCAGGGGAACAAAATTCAGTGTTTCATTATTAATATGACTTTTGCTATAAAGAATTTATGGGTTCTCTTTATCTGATAAAGGATGAACATTTCTATTTCTAGTGTATTATAAATTTAAAACAATTTTGAATTGCAGTGAGATTGCATCAATTATTTCTACACAAATTGAGATGATCATATATTTTCCTCTGTTCTTTTAAGGTGGAAAAATCATTACTTGGTTTTTCAAGAATTAAATTGACCTTATACAGCTTGTAGGTGCTAGAGGAGAGCCAACATGACTATGATGTAGTGTTCTTTTTGTATTTGATTTGCAATTTCTTGTCTTTCGCAGATAGCTACATTTTTTTGTTTTTGAAACATTAATCTATGATCTACTTTGGTAAATGCTCCTTGCGCTTTTGAAAAAGTGCAATGTCTGCAGTTCAGGTGGTCTAAATAAGTCACTTAGGCCAAGCGACTCATACCTTCTTCATTTTTAACGGTGCCTCATCCCCTAAGTTACTGAGATAACTGTGATAGTCTTCCAATACTATTGCGGCCTTGCATGTTTTTCATTTAGCTCTGCCAATTTTGCCTTATGCATTTTAGGGCCCCCTTCCTAGGTAGAAGCAAATTAAGTTTTTAATATTTTTGTGGTGAATCAGCCTTTTACTCTTGAAAACTCTGAAGCCCCGTCTTTGATTCCCATTAATGATTGTTGCTTTAAGAAGTGCTTTATCAAACATTACAGCCACGGAATCTTTCTGTTAGGTAGTACTCGTAAGTTATTCCTTATTTCTGTCTATATTTTAAACCTGTAGGTGTTATTTCCACGGTTTAATAAGTCAGTACTCACCCAGGGGTAGCCACCACTTTTCCCGTTTGTGTTTATTTCTCCTTTCTGCCTCTCTGAGCTTCAGGCTGTATCATTTTCTCTCTTGCCACAGAGTCCTTTAAATATTTTTTTTTCCCGCACGGGGGTCAGCTAAAGATAAATTCTTCAACTTTTGATTGTTTGAAATGATTTCATTTTATATTTATTTTATTTTTTGAAATTAATTAATTAATTAATTTTTGTCGTTTTGAGATGGTCTTTCACTTCGCTATGCCATTCTTGCTGGCCTTGAGCTCACTTTGTAGCCCAGGCTGGTCTCAAACTTGCAGTGATCCTCCTGCCTCAGCCTCCCGAGTGCTGGGATTACAGGCGTGCGCCACCACTCCCGGCAGTTATTTCTAAAGGATGTTTTGACTGTGTCATTTTAATTGGACAGTTATTTTTCCTCACTGTTTGAAAGATATTTCATTCTTATCTTTTGTTTTTCTGCAGCTTATATTCTGAAATCATTTTAGGTCCTGTTGCTGCCCTGCTGAAGCTAAAGCATCTTTTTCTCTGATTGCTTTTAAAATTTTTGTTGTCTTGATCTTAATGCAATGATTGCAGATGAATTTGTCAAAATCATTACTGTCATCCCAGCTTGAGGTTCATTGTGTATCTTGAATGTGTAGATGGATAGATAGATAGATAGATAGATAGATAGATATTGCTGAGGCAGTAAAAATCATGTCACATGAGATCCACTCCCTTGATAAAACTTCCAAGTACACAATAGATCTTGCTAACTGCAGGCAGTATGCTGTAAAAAAGATATCTAGAAATGATCCATCTTGCATAACTGAAGCCTTATGCCTGTGGGACTGTAACTCCTTCTACCCCTCCCTCCAGCTTCTGACACCCACTGTGCTACCTTCTGCTTCTGTCAGTTTGACTGTGTCAGATTCTTCATATGAATGAAACTGTATACAACTGCCGCTTCTGTGACCACCTTGTTTCACTTAACAAACTATCCTCTAGATTCTCCCTTGTTCTTAAGAGCATGTCACAGAATCTCCTTTCTTTAATCTGAGTAATATCTTATTATAGGTCTACGCCACATTCTCTGGATCAGTCAATCTGTTGGTGAACATGCAGGTTGTTTTTATATCTCAGCTGTTATGCACACACACGCAATAAACACAGGCATTTCCTTAAGATGTAGATTGATAGATCGATGTGGACATTTTTGTTAAAGCTCTCATACTCTATGCCAGTTACTCTTCATTCTTAACTGTACTGTGTTAAAAGCCTCTGGGAGAGGTGATAGGCTCATAGGAGTGTTAAACTCATCTATAGATTAAAGTTCCGTTCAGGGATGAATGTGCTCTTAGGAAGAGGGGCCCAGCAAAAGGTGGGGTCACTGGGGCTGTGACTTGGGAGGTGCTCTCTCTCCCTGCTGCACTTCTGCACTCTCCTTCCTGGTGTGCTTGACTCTGCTCATTCTCTTTGATGTTTCTACACTGGCTTCAGCCAACCATGGACTGAAACTTTGAAAGCGTAAGCTGAAGTATGCCATTCTTCAAGTTGTGGGTGTCAGGTAGTTTGACCCAGTGATGAGAAAACTGACCAAAAGAGAAAACTGGTCCCAAGGAAAGGTACCAATTAGTGTAGTTATATGGAACACATAGTTTAGAAGCCTTTGGTGCTGGTTTGTGGCAGGAGTTGAGAAAATTTGCAGAATGAAGGTAGAAAAATCCTAAAATGCTGTAAGCAGAGCTTCATGAGTGATTCGGGTCACTCAGTGGGAGGTCTGGATGGGGCAGTCATCACAGTACTATCTTTACATCTAGTACTGGAGCCCAGAGATCACAGACAGACAGTCCACAAGTGAAGAACATAAGTGGGCTGGAGACCTACGAAGCGTAAGTTGGATACTCAAAGGACAGTGTGGAACCCCTTTCTCCTCCTTCTGTGTGTTTCTGCTTCTGACCTTGGAGATGGGGGTTTGTTGCTTGAAACCAGTGCCTTGCACTACAAAGCATCACACACACACACCACACACACACCTGGCCTGCAAGACAGGGAACTTGAAGGAATATCTGCACTGGAGATGGCAGAAATGCAGACTCAGGCATCGCTTTATGCCTCTGAGCCAAACGAGCATTTAGCCAAAAAGAGATGTCTGTAAAGATATTAGAATATAGAAGTGTTTTTATCACTTTTCTTCTCTCCCGATGGTCTCTAAACCTCAGGGAGGGTCTAATCTCTTTCAGTGTCTTCCACCTGATTAAATCAGGCACACTAAATGTGTTCTTACTTCAGATGAACTCAAAATTGGCTGATGTGGGACTTTGATTATCTAGAAGCTTTCATTACAGCAGGGCTTGGAATACTGTTTGATTAAATAATAACTTCCTCCTTTCCACCTTCCAGTCGCATGAGAAAACCTCACTTGTAGCCCATCCCAACTTGTAACACATTCCAGAAAGGGAATTCTGGGAAATGTAATTCAGTCTACACACACTGACACATCACAAAGGTATCATAGCGTATGCTACAGTGAATTTCCTCATCATAAATACTCCCATCAATCCCCTAGATATGGCTTTCTCTTTCTCCCATCTCTGATCTTTCATATTTTTCCCTTCTATTCACCATCAGTTGATCATGAGATCACATGTGCAGCTTAGGTGGAAACTGAAGGAAAGGACTTAGCTACCAATGGATGATGTCAGATTCTTACTTGTGCTACCTGATCAAGATCAAGTAAATACCGGATTAACTAGCTGTGTTTTACAATGGACTCTTGCCCTTCCCTGCTGCCTTTGGTAGGTCTGACAGAACTCAGCTCACGATGGGCAATTCGGGTTTCACGTTCCCTTGATGTCCATTCATTCACGGTCACCTCTTTTGTCTCCGTTAGGAAGTTTTCTTCCTAAAAGATGTGCAATTCATTATTTCAGATGGCGTGATCTTCCTTGGGAGTCCCCGGGGAGTTCTAGGAAGTTACACCGAGGCATGGGTGGAGGTCGCCCGGGTATATGTGCTTGAAGATCTTGAATCCCCTGAACCTTTTGGAATGAGAAGTGCAGTGTACCACACACTCCCGATGTGAGGCTAGGACCAGCGGAGCCTAGTTTTGAAGTGTGAGAATTCATTCGCTCTGGAGCTCTGATTTCTTTTAATCAAACCCTAGCCCTTTTTCTCACCTTTTCCTGCCTTTTAGCTGCAGAAGGCTTTAAATGCTGACAAGGAGGTCCTCTGCCTTTAATTCTTCTCAAACTGATGATCAATTACCCTCAGCCTTTCATCATCCTTCTCCAATGGCCCCCGGTCCCAGCCATTCCAAGATCCTAATTATTATCATTTTGTCTCTTTGATAAACTGTAATCACCAGTGGGGGTTTCCTCACTTGCCTCCTGTCTCAGTTCACCATCAGCGAAAATTTTAATGACTGCCGTGCCAACCCAGGCCCCGAGCTATCTGTTACTCGGAAGAAAAGTCTGAGATACGGATTTGCATGTAGGGAATTTATCCCGAGTTCTTTGTGGATTAATCCTGTGCAAGAGTGATGGAAGGGAGACAGTGCCGTGGAGGCTGAACTGCAATGTGGTTACTACAGCTGCCTCAGGCAATCTCTGCAAGGTGTTCAGGGGCCAGGGAGCCCTCTAGACTTGAACTGCATTGAGGTGAAGATGCTCAGTCTCCTCATCTCCTCATCATTTCGTCTTCAGTGCAGGACTGCCCCAGGGAGTGTCACGACTTAGAATCAGGTGACTTTCTCCACCTGATGACAAGTGCTTGAAAATATCTCTCAGGAAAGCAGAAGGCTGCCCACACCTGGAAGATGGCACTTAGAGTCAGAGTGGGGCATCTGGGGAGTGGATCTTCTTATCTACTTGCAGCAGTTTTCTGATCTATTCAGATTTTAAATTAGCTTGTCAATGTCATTTAGTTCTTAGTGGAATGGTTGAATTGAAATTAACTAGACTGCCAGTGCCTGGAGTGGAAACATCATGCCTACCCTTTGATTTGGCTTTAGGTTCTGGATATAAGGTTCAGGCTGGTCTTGAACTCACTATGTAGGCCCGGGTTAGCCTCATACTTTTGGTGATCTCCTGCCTCAGCCTGCCAAGTTCCAGGGTTACAGGTGTGTGCCATCACACCTCGCTTTACTTGGTCTTAGGTAGGTCAAGCATTTTAAAAATTTCACTTGCAAAGAAATTATTAAATTTAGTATACCATAATATAACATTATATATTATATATTCATGTTTTCTTTTCCGCATGTGTGCTTCTTTTACCGTTGACCCTCTGGAGTCATCTGTGATCTCTGCTAGTGCCCACGAGTCCTTCAGTCTCCAGAGTTCAATCCTGATTTTCTTTTGTCTTTAGTCACAGCTACCCCTCAGAGAGTCACATCTATTCTCCCCCTCTTTGTTGGTGGATGGTTGAAGTTCTTCCATTCACTCTTATTTTGGGGGAGGATGGTTAAATAAGGTGACTGTGCCCATGAAAGTGATAGCAGAACAGACAAAGCCTGCATATATATTCGAACAACCACCTGTTCACCCTCAGTACAGAGCGAAGAGCTTGTAGCATCAGTAGGTTGCGCAGCTCCATAATGGTTTTCTGTCTGAGCGAGGCTCCACCTTATCCCCATTGCCCCTACAATGACCCGAACTACAGTGCAGCCTTCAGCTCTGTTGTCCTCCCTGTGGTTCATCAGTTAAATAAGAGGGATAGGAATACTCTACTGACTTACTCTTCAAGGCAAGTAAAGGATAAAGGTGCGGAGCTCTGCTCAGAGGAGCCAGAATCCACATTTACCAGTCAGCTGGGTGCACCTAATGGCACAGCCATTGACAAAGGAGAATTTTAGTCTTCCTTCTCAGAGAAAGCACTGGCTAAGACATGGACTGATAACCTGAAGTATGGAGAGGGGTGTGGACTTCTTCCAAATCCTTAGCGCCTGTTTAGGTTGGGGTCAGTGTTTCCTCAGCTCTGTAATTTGGTATCTACTTAGTAGCCTCTTCTTTGATATGGAGCAAAAGAAAATTTATAGGCCTTGAGTTATTGCTAAGACTATAAGATGAAAGAGAGAGAGAGAGAGAGAGGCAGAGAGAGAGACAGAGTGACAGAGAGATAGACAGACAGAGAGACTGACTTTGGGAGAGTACAAAGTTAAAAAATATCTCATAAATTTTATTCCTTTTCCCCCATGGACATTTTTTTTCCTCATGCTAAGGTGCTAATTAAAATTCCCATTTGAATTCTTGCCTCTGTGTTTATGCCTGAGGTTACAGAATGAATATTGGTTGATTATGTTGCTATCATTCATTTTCCCTTTTTCCCCTCCTTTCCTGTTTTCCTAAAGATGATTACTTTCCTTGCCACGCAGCTTGTGTAGGACTGAAGATCCCTAGTCTGAAGTTCTCAGCTATAGGTGGTGGTCCCTTACGTCACGCAGTTTAACTCTTGGTACCAGCAATTGGTTTAAAGAAGAGAACGGGATACTATCAGGCCTAACATGATACTAAGAGGCATTTCCTAGTATGTTTTGGGAAAGAAAATTCTTTTCATTCCAGGAGAACAACCAAAGGAGGTGAAAAATACACTTGCTGGTCTTAAAGTAGAAACCCCCGCTAGTCCTGACAACCATCTTCCCACTGGAAGGCGACACTTTTGTTACTATGAAACAAACACTGCACACAGAACAGAGGAACAGAAAACAACTGGGGTTTTCTAACTCCAGCATTGGATCATGAATCAATCAAAAGCTCAAGAAGCTCACCCCATGACTGTATGAGGCTTAGGGAAACATCTGGACACAAACCATGACATTCTGTGCCTGGCCCCCCAAAGACTCATGTACATCCCTTTACATGAAAGACATTTAGTCCATTTGTAAGAGTTGCCAAAGTCCTAGTGGTTTCAGGATGTCTTAAAAGTCCAATTCTCAAGTCTCTTCCAAGATCTAAGGCAAACTCTTAGTTGTCATCCTCTGTACAAATTAAAAGTTAAACACTTCCAACATTCAATGGCACAAGTTAAACATTACTTCCAAAAGGTGCAAACAAGGTAATACAAAAGAATGGGACCAATGCAAGTCCAACATCCAGCAGAGAAAACATTAAGTCCTATAGTTCCACGTGAAACATCCAAAGCAATCTGTGGTAAGGTGTGAGCTCCAAAGGGCATGTGGCCCTGCCCCTATGGCACTTTTAGTGGTTATGGCTTTCATGGCTTCTCTCTAGGGCATGCTTTGCTCCCTCCTTGCAGCTTTCCTTAGATGATACACATTACTGGCTTTTCCAAACTTCTGGGGTCTCAACTGCACCTCTGGCTTCTCATTCATAGCTTTACACACTGCCCTCGCAGAGGCACACTGCCTGGCCTCTCAGGCTTTCTTCTGAAATCTGGGTAGACTTTCAACCTCAAAACTCTTGTAATAGGCATGTCCCTAAAGCCAGTGGCACGTGGATGATGCCAAGGTCTGCTGCCAGCCAGAGCAGTAGCCAGGTTTCCCTCGCTCTTGGCTGTAGGAGTCGAGTGCCTGGATTGCTGAGCACTCTGAACCTGATTCTGAGGGAAAAAAATTCTGTATGTTGCCACCATTCTTGAACCTGGTGTGGTTGCCGCCATTTTGGAACTTGGCATGGCTGCTGCCATTCTGGATCATGGCACTCTGTTGCTTTCTCCTCAAAGCAAAGCTTTTATCTTTACAATTTTGAGGTTGCAAAAGGTGGAGACTTGCTGCTTCTTGTGATGCCCTCAGGCCATCTTTTGTATTATCCCATTCTTTCTCAGCAATCAAGATCTCTTCACCTCTATTTTTGCTGTCCAGAGTTTTCCTGGAGCTTTCTTTCTGGCCAAACTCAAAATCCTGCTGGGCTCTTTGCTCTTTTATTTTTTTATTTTTTTATTTTAGAAACATAAAAGTACAAAAACCTATTGACAAACAGACACCCATTATCATAGAAAATTGGGCTCTTTGCTCTTGATTCTTAACATAAATCTGGTGAAAAGACCCCCCCAAAATAGCTGTGCCACTGCCCCAACACTCAACTGCCTTGAAATTTCTTCTGCCAGATGAATCAGTCCATCTTAGTTTCAGGCAAAAACTCTGGACATGAGCAAAAGACAGACACACTTTTTGCCAAGCCACAACACACACTGTCTGAAGTCAAGAACCAATGAGCTCCCTCTTCCCAGGAGAAACCTCCCAGGCCTGGTCTTTACCAGCAGGATTTCTATCAGCCTTCTGGCCTTCTGAGCTCTGACCAGGATCTCCCAGAGAGAACAGTCTGAAGCATTCCAGCTCTACTCTTTCAGGTGACATCTATGAACCTTTCCAAACTCTTTCCATAAGCCCTTTCCAAAGGCTCTTGAATCACGTAGTCAGATATAGTCACAGCAACGACCCCACTTCTCTGGTACCAAATTCTGTGTTGGTTACTTTTATTGCTGAGACAAAATCACTGATGCCCAAAATGAAGGAAGGAAAGGTTTATTTAGCTCACAGTTTGTGGGGATTTCAGTCCATACCCATAGCACATGGCAGAGCACAACAGTTCATAGCAGCAGAAAAATGCAAAAGCAGCAAGAACAAAAGGGAGGGGCGGGAGAGCAGCCTCTTTCCCTCCCTTATGTTGTATGCAGGCTGCCCGCCCCAGGGTGGTCGCACTTGCTCCCATAATCCCAGCATTGGACCAAGAGTCAATCAAAACTGTAGAAGCCCTCCCCGCGACTGCATAAGGCTTTGGGGGGACATCTAGACACGAACCATAGTAATTGCTTTGGGCTTGAAGACAGTGTGGTGGGGAGCATGTGGTGGAATAAACCTCTCAGTTCATGGAAGATAGGAAGCAGAGAGAAACTAGAAGGGTCAGGATCTCAGTATTCCATAACACCACAGGCTGAAGACCTAACCTTTGACATGGGACTTGGGAACATTTAGGGTCCAAGCTAAAAGAATGCCTGAGTATTTCTTCTAGGCTTGCCATATAGGTTACCTGCAGCTTGGGTGAATCTCTACTTTAATTAAACTGTTTGCCTAAAGGCATTATTTAGTCACAGAATAACAACTAATGACCTATGAATGACTTTACAGAATATACATAGAAACAGGTAAAATTAAAATCGTAGTTTATTTAACCCAGTGTAGCCAAATTCAGTTGTCTTATGATACAATTCTTTTGAACATGTAATAAATAGAAAAATTACTAGTATGATAGTATGCTTGTATTTTTTGTAGTCTTTAAAATACAGAATATATTTTATGTTTGTAAAATCTAATTTTAAATAATGAAGACTATTTCACAGGGAGTATTTTGGTTGCTCTCTATGGGCAAAGCTTTATCTTTCTCTGAAATTTATGTATGAGTGCCAGGTTTTTATACTTTACTTACAGCTACAATTATAGTTAACCTTTTTATTATGTTTTTTATTTCATGTACTAAATTAAATAACCTTATATGTGATTATCCACTTCACCACTGTGATTTTAAATAATTGATATATAAACTTTTTTTCACTCCATATCTATTGCTCTGCTATTTTCTAAGAGAAACTGCAAAGTAAAGATTATATTAGGTCTACACATCCTCAACAATGTTAAAATTAAAACTTCTTTTTTAATTCGGTAAGGCAAAGTTATATCAACAATTTTTTCAGTGATTGGAGAGGGCACTGAATTTACCATGTAAACAAGACTTATTTATGTTCTTCCATATGATTGTTATGGTTTTAGAGAAAGGAAGTTGATTTGTATATTTTTCATTAAATCAACAAATATAAAAATAGGAAATAATAAGCCAGGCATGGTGGCGCATGCGTGTAATTCCAGCACTGTGAAGGCTGAGACAGGAGGATCGCTGCAAGTTCAAGGCCAGCCTGGGCTACAAAGTGAGTTCAAGGCCAGCCTGAACTACATAATGAGACACTGTCTCAAAAAAAAAAAAAAAAAAAAGAAGAGAAAAGAAAAAAAATAGCCAAATTTGGCACTTTCTTTTTTTTTTACAATTGTGTTTATATTATGGAAAGAAAATAAATCAACAATTTCTAGGTTCCCAAATTGAAATTTTAGACAAAATGGGATTTGTTTTACTTGCACAAAGTCAAAAAAATCCCTTTGATGCATGTATCTGTACAACCAAAATCGTATAAAAATAAGTGAAAATCAGAAAGTTTCCTTTGAATCTAATAACTGTGGTGGAGAGACATGCTCTAAAAGATTTTCCTCTCTGCGACCTGCAATAATATTAGACATGTAGGAATTATGGAGTAAAAGAACCAATTTTCATGTGGAAAAATCAATCAAATCCTCTGCAGTTATTTATAACCATCCTCAGAAAAGTCACCCAGAATACACTGACAACATTATGTTTTAGCTTCACAGGAATATGACTCATTAACAAAAATGTATAGATTGTTCGTTCCTTTCCCTTTTCCTCATGTTGTCCCCCTAGCCACGTTATCAGGGAAACAGACTGACCTAAAGACATGTCTAGAGAAGTGGGAGGAAATTGCCAATAGATAAAGAGGAATAAGAGGAAGAGGAAGAAGAAAAGGAAGAGGAGGAAAAGGGAAGAAGGGGAGGGGAAGGAGGAGATGCGGGGTAGAGAAGAATGAGTAGGAGAAGGAGAAAAAGAAGAAAAAGAAACCCACTTCTAACAGTACAGTTATTTTAAATATAGTCAAAAGAATCACACTGAAATTCTTATATTTTTATAAGGTTTTATTATCAATTTTTTGTTGTTTTATGATGTCTTCTGTGTTTCTCATAAACTTACAAACACATTAAAAATAACTTTTGAACATTACTGAGAAGGCTCTCTAGCCTAATTCCAAGATTGAAGTCCCCCAATGACACTGTTTGACATTTTCTTGGGAAAACAATGCTGTGGATGTTGAAAGTTCACGTGTACCAAGGGGCTTTGGCAATGTGCCATTTTCTGATGAGTTCATTTTTTGAAGAACAGAAAGCTAAATGTAGCTGGTGTGTTGGCAAACAGTTTGATAAGCTTGTTGTGGAAGGGAATCTGCATGTTTCCCGTTTGGCTCCTTGTCCAGAAAGCAATCTGTGGCATCCTCCTAGGTCTTTGGAACCTCTCAACCCACAGTTAAAGGCTTCAGTTTTTAATCTTTTGAGTGATTTCCTTGTTTTTAGTGGTTCTTGTCATTATTGCCACCCTACAGCATTTTAATATTTATCTTTCTTTAAATCATACACGATGACAGCTTTCATATGATGGATTTTATTAGACATTTTATAGTCACTTGAGAGCTCCATTTCTACTGATTATGACAGATGCTTTGTTGCTTTTTCCTTTTTCCTCAATATTAAACTTTTTTGAACAATGTTTGTCATATTGTTGAACTCACACTTACACGAAGAAAACCCAGTAATCATCCTGGCACATGGGGCCGTGAGGGGCACTGAGGGGCCAGTGATCCCTGAAGCCAGTTCAGGTCCTGGCTTCGTGCCCGATGAGTTTTGACACAAATTTACATAAAAAAATAGCTTTTCTTGATTTTCAAAATTGTGGATAACGAATCGTGGTTCTGTATGTGCAGATTATTATCTCTGATCCTTAAATTCTTACTCTGCAGAGAGATCGCCAAAGAGATCGTCATCTCTGTTCAGAAGAAATAATAAAACACTCTGGGTTATCAGTCGTATTCAAACTTTTATTCCTTTATCTTCATTCAGTACCAGGTCTTTAATATCAGAAAATACAAAATTTCAGCTCTTAGTACCTCAGGCCTAGGGTGAAAGGAGACATGATTACGAGAAAGGAAATAAGGATATGGATAGAAAGGGAGGAGAGAAGACCTTCCACTGTGACTAGGGAGTATTACACAAGTGGTGAACACTCTCGACCCTCAGCTCTCTTTTCTTTACAGTTACGTCCTAGGTGACCTAATCTTGTATTTACAGCTCTAGCCTGGGCCTCATCCAGGTGCCTACTTTGCACATCCTCTTTGACCTTTAATGGGCACCTGAGACAACATGAATGGGATAGAACTCCTGATGGTCTTCCCCTAATCCCGACCATTTGTACCCCTGTCTTTCACATCTCAGGAAACAGCACAGGCCAAAAGTTTGGCCTCACCCTCGAATCCTTACTTTTCATAGGGCCTTTGTGCAAAGCCACAACCCTAGCCCTTTAAATTTTATTTTAAATTTTAAGACAGGGTAAATAACTTGCTAAATAACTACTGTACACTGTTGGGTTCAAATTTGAGATCATCCAGCCTCAGCCTCCTAGAGTACTGAGATTACGGGTGTGCACCACCACACTTGGCTCAGATTGTGATATTTTAATCTCCAAGGAAGAGAAACTCCAAGAGAGAGTAGGTTCTGATAAAGGCTGATCCTGCTTAGGCAGCTGGAATTTGAGAGCTGGAAATAGGAGAGAACTCTGGGAGCACCTCGCCCCCCGAAAGCGGGTAAGCAGGGATGCAGTACAGTATATAGCTCCTTTCTCCCCAGGTAGAGCTTAATCTAAGTGCCACTCATAATGCTTAGGACTTGTCCTTCACAGAAGCCCTCAGTTAACTGCTTTATGTTCTCTAGGGTCGTTACAGTAGGTGATTCCTGCAGCTAGCTTCGCCACACATCAGGAATCCTTTTGCTTGAGAACTGCCCAATTAAATCTCCTATTTTCTCTGCTAACATCACGTTATATATGCCTGTATTTTTGGGGAAGGAAAAAAGTTCAATTTAAAATTATGGATAGCATAATAATTTGAGGAACACAAGTATTTCATAACATCAAACTGGATTTTGAAAGTTTTGATTGAAATATGCAATTTTAATGAAAGCTAAAAAAAAGCTCAGTAAATTAAACTCAGAACTACCCAATACTAAAATAATGAAAAATAATTTTTATCTCCATTATTACCTTTTGGCACTGCAGCCCTTCTCGGCATCTCTTTCATCCATGGACTAGAAATTCAAAACACCATTTCCCAGGTAGCAAATTATACCTCTCAGAAATCAATTACATTTCAGGACAACACTAACAGTACATATCTCTTTATTAGGAAATAAAACCACAGGATATGGATAGTAATAAAACTGGAATTATTTTACCGGCAAAGTCCATAAAGATATCCAATAATTTCAAAATCAAAGAGAAAAACACATCCAAGATCTGCTACCGAGCAGTGTTAGTGGTATTATTTTCCCCAAGTTCACATTAATTTCCTCTCTCTACTTCTGATAGATTGCTCACATTTTAAAAACCATGTGTCACTTGCTTACTTCCTAGTTATGGAGGGCTGGAAACTTTCTCTACAGTTGGTATCTTTATATGATACCACTCTATTCCTTTTTAATTGATTAATGAGGAAGGAGTGAAGGAAACAATGTTAGAAAAAAATTTCATGGGATATAAATTGCAAGACATTGGTTTGAGTGAACATAATGTCTCAGCTCTATTTTGATGGGCCTTGAGGGAATGCTTTAACTATTACTGTAAGTACCAGGCAAGGCTCTGAACAATTTAATGGTACCATTAGAGCATGGCCTTGTGTCTGAGTTTTGCTTCAAAATGTTCTTGGGGAAAACTTCATGGCCTGTTAACAGGGACCACAATAACTCAAATATATGAGTTATCAACAAACATTTCAGATGGGAGTTATTTAAGGTAAACCAACAAAATACCTATTTGAAAAACTTAAGTTATCTTAATTTACCTTCTCTACCAAAAGAAAGAAATAAAAAATCTAGATATTTCAAAGCTATATCTAACAAGTGAATTCAGATTCACCAACCAAATGACTTATGACTTGTTCCTCCAAAGGTTTTGTATTTCCAATGACCTAAGAATTTGTTTTTGGACCCAAGATTTTTTCATTTATGGTCTACTACCAAGAACTTTGGTTGTTTGTTATAAAAATGTTGATTTTTAAAAATGATTTAAGATATTTAAAAGAAAAATAGAAGATAAAGGATAATATACAAGCATCTACTTTTTGTCCTTCTAGTACTGACAAATGTTAATATAATACTATAAATTGCTTTTAGTATTTTTTAAAAAATTATAAATGTAGTGACACTGTCAGCAATTTTGATCTTGCATTAAATTGCTTAATATTTACTTTTCCTTGAAAACAAGTACAACATACACACATACACTTTGTATCTGTGTTGTATATATGTGGGTGTTGTTTGTATCAGACTATGCATATTTTGTATTGGTGTTTTGTCAACTGTCATCATAGTAAATTCAGTCTATGTTTATATAAAAGTCTGGCTTATTACTTTGACTGCTATGTAATATTTCATTATAAGGATACTGCGGTCTGTTTATTCTTGTGATTATAGGTAATTAGATCTCTAACCTGCCATTGTTTTTATCTTTTCATGATTACAATATGGTGCACTAAACATCCTTGATGATGTTTCCATAGGTACATACTCACGCTGTTTTTGGAAGGGGAGTGTCAGCTGAGAAGAAGCACTTATATATCTGAAAATGAAGTAGCAGTATTCTTTTCTTTTTTTGGTACTGGGAATCAAACTCAAGACCTTGAGTTTGCCAGGCAGGCCCTGTGCTGCTGAGCCAGATCCCTGGTCCGAGTAGCATTCTTGATGTTACTAGATTCTGCTTAATTGCCCTGTGTGCCTGTTCCTGGTTTTGTTCCCACACCCAACATGTAAGAATTCATTTTCCTCATAGCATCATTAACTATTTAAATTGTCAGACTTAAGTATTTGACTTGATGGGATGAAAACTAGTTATCTCACATTTTAATCAATAATTCCTTGGTTGTTCGTTGGGATTCGGCACTTTTTGTATGTTTACTTTCCATTAATCTGTCCTCTACTGGTCTCTTTACATTTTTTCCCATTTTTACCTTTAGATGAATGTGTTTTAATTACTGATTTCCAAGAATTCTGTACATAAAGAGGGTGGGAACCCTCTTTAAATGGTCACTACCCCCCACTTATGAGGGGTTCACTTTTGTCCCAGAATCACGCTAAAGGTGCCACCCCCAATAGTATTTACACTGGGGGTTGGATGGCAACGCATGAATTATGAGAAACACAAACATTACACACCTTTTAGTAAACTTAAATAACGTTTTCTACAAAGTTTTATTCAGTCTCTGCCCCTCCCAATCAGGCCCTAAGAAGGAGGCTTGGCCTGTGCATGTGCAAACAAACAAACTGAAGTTAAACACCGGTACCTGGAGTGCCTTTTCTCTTTTTCCCTGCTCATGAATTCCACAATCCTCAGTAGCCCAAGTACCAGTCATTTGTCCACAGCCCAACAATACTACCCCGTTCAGTTTGGGATCCCCTTCACGTTGTCACAGTTTGGAAAGCAAAACTCACTGTTTTCTTTATCTTAAGGACCACACCATGTAGACTCGCCACTGTTGTGCTGGAAACAGGTGACTTGTTATGTGTTTGCCAGTGCTGTGGATCAGCACTGAAGCAAGACCAGCATTCCTTATTATTTCATGACCCCTTAGTGCTCACGTCTCTCTTATTCCCTGTCTTCTGATCTTCCTACTTTAACTCACACTCCCTAAAGAATGACAGTTAAATGAAATATTAGATGTTCCTGCCTTGCTTCTAACACTATATTGTTTTCTAAACTTTTACCAGTGTGTGAAATCTGTTTTAGTTTATGCACAAGATTTATATGGTCATGAATGTAACTGTCTTTATATTCATGGTTCAGGAAGAATTTTTTTGTCTCCCAGCACCTGAGGATATTGGCTTCCTTATGGTCCTGACCCAAGTAAATGAAGGGATATTTAGGTTTATATTTAGAGAAAGGCATCATATTCAGAGATCTTGAGTTTATGAGCAAGAATCAGCAGGCGGTGTGAGCTCATATGGGCTTCACCTTTAAGCTTCTTTCAACTCTTTGACCATAAAACTCCTTAGGTAACACCTCATGTTGCTAGTTCATCACAGTAGCCCTGGTAATGTGACTCTAGTAGGGCTTCAACTAGTACTTGACATTTTGAATCCATTTTTAGTAAGAATTTTAAGATCAGTTTTGCAGGAAGCATTTAAAAATGTCTAAGCTGATGACAAAGCAACATATATTCATTAAAATTTAAGATGTAGAGAAGAAAGAAAGAAAACAAGAAAATTAATATCACTTCTATTTCTGTTTCCCAGAGGTAACATTCTTAAAGATGTATTTCAATTTAGCAGTTTATTCAACAGTAACCATTGTGTGCTTGCTATTTGCCAATTACAGTCTAAGAATTGGTTTTCTTTACAAGTTCAAATACCTAAAATTTTAAACGTTTTATTTTTAATACAGTGTAGCTATTTATTTCTTCAAAGGGCACATGTACAAAAATTGACAGGTTCTGATGAGGCATACTCAGTTTTTCTACTGATGATATCTTAAGCACAGTGGTATTTTGACTTACACATTTTGCCAATATTATACTTCGATAGCTAATCATGGAACTACATGTTTTCATTTTGTCATTTCTTTACAAAACTGCTGGGTACCTTCAATGCTTTTCTGCAACTGATGGTTCTTTTACTTTTCCATTTACACTCTGTTAAGAGCTGCCACTCTAAGAATCCCACATGAGCCATCGCCCCATCTTTGGGCTTATTATACCATCTCTTTATCACCAATAAATTCGATCTCAGTCCAGCGTTTTGGCAAAATTTATAGATTCGTTACATAGAACTCTTTTCCTTCCTGTAGTGCATGTGGTGCTTAAACATGTCATTTTATTAATCTGGTTAAACACCATGGAGTAAATCTTATTAATGTCTTATATATTATATCTAGGGGAAAGAAATTAATGTGAGGAGTTCACAATAAAACTATCTTGTTTTGTTTCACTAAAATTGTACTTTGAAGCATCCAAGTGTACAAAAGATACAAATGCTTTATGAAGTTACAGAATGAATATTTTAATCTCTTATTAGGAAACACTGGTCCCAAGGAGACATGATATTTGAGAAGATGAATTAGAGCAAAAACATCAATAGCTTTACTTCTAATGATTGTTTGATCTGCATCTTCTTTAAAAGAAAGTATTCAAGTACTGCACACATATGTTCTTTTTACAAACCTAATAAAATAACACAAATGGAGTTAATCTTCCTCCTCACATTTTATGGCTGTCATTTGTTATAGTTAATGAGACTACGCTGGTACATACAAAACCTCAAAACCCATAGTTTATATTAGGGTTCACTCGTGGTGTTGTACATCCTATGGGTTCTGTAATCATGATCACATCTATCTATTATTACAGTATACAGAGTGTCATGGTTTGCGTCTAGAGGTCCTTCCAAAACCTGTTGCATCATAGGAGGTGGGCTTTTCAGAGGTGCCTGAATCTAGAGTTTGTGATTGATTCATGGGACAGTGCTGGGATCCATGGGCGTGAGTGCTACACCTGCCCTAGGGTGGGTAGTCTGCACACAATAGATGGGGAGGGAAGGGTTCTATCTCTTGTTTGCCCCTTTTGCTGTTTTTTTCCACCACGAACTGTTGCCCCCCTGCCACACGCTGCCCTGCCTTGGAGCCAGCCCATTGTGGACTGAAACTTGTGCAGACTGTGAGGTAAATAAACCCGAGCCATGTAACTTTTGGCATTGGGTGTTTTATCTCAGCAATGAGAGAAAAGTAACTAAGACACAGAGTGTATTCACTTCTGCCAAATTCCTCTGGGCGTTCTACCCAATCTCTTCTTCCTCACCCCCTCTTAATATTTTATACTGGTTTCTAACATGTGGAATAAGGATCAGCTGTGTTTTATAGCTAAGCAATGTTACACCTCTTGCTCACGTGAGTAATCTGGAACTCACAATGTTTGGCACTAAAATCAATGATGTTTCTATGACATTATACTTATGCAGTGGATATTTGGCGTTTGAAGTGATGGATGATGCATGTTGCTGAAATTGATAGAGTGCTGATTAATGCTCAGCCTAAGTACCAGCAAGTCTCACTTAATGGTGAGGAGGCTGTCTGAGAAAGTCAGTGCAGAGCGCAGATTCCGTACAGCACATGCACACAATTGGGATGGCTCTTACACGCACGAGGCCGTTGTATATATTAGACTTTACCACTTACTCTCTATTAATTTCTCTTCTGGCAATGAAGATTTTGAAATTACATTAGAGCTCTTTCATTGAGGGAATTTTCAACTGCCAAATTATGATGAGGACAACCTAAGGGAATGGAAGAGTAATAAGACAGAAAGAAACTGAGCATCAGCATAACATCATGGAGGAGAATTTGCCCACCATCTGGGAATAGCTGGACGATATGTAAAAGACAAGCATTACCCGGGCCACTGTACACTTGGATCTCTTTGTTATAGAAACTTAACCTTGTCCTTAGATGAATTAACTGTCCAAAATCACAGAAGTAGTTATGTATACTATGGAGTAAGTTTATTTGTTGTAATGGAGAAATCTGAGGGCCAAGCAGCCTGAAATTCTCATGTCTAACATGACTATGTCACTAAAGACAGACTCATTTATTTGAATGAGCTCTTGGTCCTTGCTCATGAACATCATGACACACATAATTAAAAAATTAAAGAATATCAAGCCATAAAGGAATTTAGTGCTGGTGGGAGCAAATGGGTGTCCAGGTAATATAAGTAATTTCTCCAGAGTCGCATATTAACTGGACAAAGGTCTTGGAAAGAATGGAGTAGTGCTGTTTGTGCTGTCTTCATTTTTATTTTAAAAATGGATTTTCATTATGATAATTATAAGATGCTAAATTTGCTATTATTTCCTTAAACACTTATTTATGATGCAAAGAGCTTTGTTATCTGAATGTACTTTATTTTGAAAAATTTTCCAGGCCATAAGGGTTTTTCACTGATAGTGATATAGTTAATAATGGAAATTTAATTCAAAGTACATGTTAGAGTTTGGAGTTTAAATGTTCCCCAAAGGGTCATATTGGACAGTCTTGCTCACCACTGTGACGCCTGTAGGGAGGTCGTGGAACCGCTGAGAGGTGAAACATAGTAGAAAGAGGTTAAGCTATGGGGGGGCGGTTCCTAGATGTTGGGGCCCCAGCCCCTTTCTTTTCCCTTCTGCTTCCTAGGGGTGAACAGACCTCCTCCTCCACTCACACCCTGTCATGATGTTCTGCCTCGCTGAACACCCTAAACCAAGGCAGCTAACTGACCAGGGATAGGGCCCTCTGAAACTGTGAGCCAAACCGTAACTTTCCTGCTTTTCTCAGAGCTTTAGCCTTAGCAGTGGAAGGCTGATTAACGATACACTTTAGAGAACAGAGTGCAGCACCTCACAATGGCAAACCTGAAAATTAATTCTTAGTGACTTGCGCCCCTCCCTCCCTTTTTTGAAGAAAAGTGGTACTATTCCTCAGTGCAGCCGGGGACATAGGTCAGTGACACAAGTGCCTGCCTGGCAAGCACAAGGTCCTGAGTTTGATTCCTGGTACCACAACCACACACAAAAAATCCTCAGCCGAGTGTAACATTTTTCAGATACCAGTAGCAATATATTTTGTGCAATAGCAATTTCATTATACAAATGGCATATTCATCTTTATATCATGATTAGTGAAAGTTATGAAAGCATAAGAAAGTTATCACGAAGTCATTATTATAATTGATATATTTTCAAAGCTGAAGTGGAAAGAATCATGTGAAGTGGTAATATTTTTCTTTCCTTTTTAAAAATGTCCATTAGTGACTTGGATCATATGATTATCAAGATATATTGTAGGAATAACAATTACAATATGTTTTACCAAACTGAAAAGGTCTGTAAATTTTATATCAGGAGTAACAGAATAAAGTTATCTTTATGTATTTTACTCCATGTCTTTTTATCAGATTAGATACTAAAGCACAAAAATAGATAATAGATAGATAGATAGATAAAATGTCACTGATAAAATCTTGCTATTATAAGCCCTTAGGGATGATTTCTGGCTTGGCTATTAGATGAGAATAGAATGGAAATTCCAAGTTTAGACATTCATTGGATTACTTAAAATAGATATTATCTCAGTATCTGTAAGAGTCTCAAAATGGGGAGAAAATCATTGCTTTCTGGACTTCTTTTCAACCTGTATGAGATATATGAGGAGTTCCCTGCAAACTAGTTCAAATGTGTGAATTCCAGGTGGTGCTCATAGTGGAAACCCAGTTATACTGGAATCCCTGAAGTTTAAATTACATCTGCATCTTTAGAAGCAGCTTGCAAATGGTCTGACTAGTGGAGTATTGGTTTTTAGCCATCTCTTCATCTGGTTTAGCTAGGTATTCATATTTATAGGTTCTGCATGGAGCTTGGGACTTGGTAGTTTTTAAAAACTCCCAAGTGATTCTATTACGAAGTCAGTATTGATAATCACTTAACTAGATGAAGAAAAATCTTAGCAGGTTAATTTTCCAGCCTATTTGTGTACTTGACATTGCCGTTCTCTTCTTTTGCTTCCTGAGCTCTTTTTATCTGCAGGGTGTTTACATTCTGTCAGATAGGCTGTTCTCAGGTGTTGCTTACAAACCTTGTGGGAGTGAAGGCAAACAACAGTAGTAAGGTCTCTCATTTAAGCTGACTGTAGGAGGAGCTCGTTTTTCTTCGCACTTACAATTTTACACTTTCATAGTGAACTCTCATTACCTTAGAACTATTGGAGAAAGTGGTCCTGAAAACGTTGGAGCAGCTCATTAAGGCAACGTCTTAGGAGACATAAAATTTCAAATCTTGAACAAAACCTAGAGGTCATCTGAGGTCAAGTCCCTCCCACTGCAGGGGGAGATAATGAAGCCTACTGAGGTTAAGGGAGCTGCTCAGTTTACAAAGCTCTGGAGTGATGAGCTCACCCAAACCCTGTCCTCTCTCTGCGCTCATTTCCACTACAACCCTAGTTATCTTGGTGCACACGAAGACCGAAAGAACCCTAATATCGTTAAAGTCCCAGGTCCTCAGACGTTTGAGCCAAAGGCACAAGAACTACAGTGCTGGATCAGAGTAGAAAACTCAGGAGGAATTGTAAGCAGTAAAATTATTTCACTTGTTAGAAGAGGGTAACAATTCTCTACACAAGTGCCTTACAAGGATGTTCTTTCTTCCTAGGGTGATACTTCATAAGCACTAGTACAAAGTTACATCATCAGATTTTATCTTTTAGTCGACAATTTTAATACTTCTTCCTAAAACAGCCTGGATTTTCAAGGGTTCTTTGTTTCTCTTTTAAGTAGCTATTTTTTAAAAAGTGTTTTTAACTTGATATACAAATTTTTATCTTTGTGGGACACCATGTGATGTTTTGCTACGTGTATGAATTGTATGATGTTCAAGACAGGGTAAGCATATCTAACTTCTTAAACATTTTATCATCTTTTTGTGATGAAAGCATGAAGAATCTTCCAGCTTTTCTGAAATACAAAGTATATTACAGTGGTATCTCGGTTTCTGAATTTAATTCATTCCATGATTCTAGGGAAGATGGCCGTCTTCGTGTTTGTGTGGGGAAGATGGTTGCTGTTGTATTCCTCACCGGATGTGGAGTTCACCACCTGTAGTTCTCCAGTCCATATCAGGGCTGATCTCTGAGGAGACTTATGTCGCATGAGGAGGGGGCTGATAACCACTCTGTTTATTTTAGGGATGTTCTGTCTTATATACTCAGTGAGAACTAAAGCATCCCTGAGGAGCCCTAAAGATAGTTTAAGAAAAGTACATGGTATAGTTCAGCTGATAACATTGGAAACAGCACAGAAAACATACCCACATCCTGCATCTGCAAGGCCATGGCCTCTCTTGAAGTCATATCATGCTCTGTCTTTAGAGTCATTAGCTGGCCCTTCAGGACAGGCTGCATCTACAGCTGAGATGCGAGGTGCTTATATATATATATATATATATATATATATATATATATTTTTTTTTTTCAGGGATAAATGCCACACCAACAGAAGCAAAATTTTGCTGAACACCTCGATTAATGAACTGAATTGTTCGTAAAAAGAAGCATTAATGAACTCCGGTGTCAATGTACCATTATTTAAACTCATTTTACGTGCAGTAGAAACTAATTCGCCTAGGAAGTGGTTAAGTAGACACTGATCAATCTTTCTCCTTCATTCTTTTCTGTCTACTTTCTCCAACCTGTGATAACTGCTAGTCTCTCAAATTCTGTGAGATCAGCTCTTTTTAGATCCTGCCCATGAGCATGATCATGTGGTATTTGTCTTTCTGTCCCTTTTTAATTTCACTTAACCTCCAGTTCCATCCATGTTGTTGGACACAACAGAGGTTCTTCCTTTTATATGGCTGAGTAGTATCCCAGTTGTGGCCACGTGCCACATTTTCTTTATCCATTCGTGAGCTGATGGGCACTTACGTGGTTTCTGTTCTGTGGTTATTGTGGATAATACCGCAGTGAATATGCGGGGGCAGATGTCTCTTCAACATCATGACTTCATTTCCTCTGGCTTATAGAATGGTTCCAGTTTTAGGTTTTAAAGGAAGCTTCTCATATAGTGGTTCTTTTAGTCTTTAAAGGAACCACCATACGTGCTCTGTGTAATGGCTGTACTCACTCACATTCCCATTTTGCATGAGTTCCTCTTCCTCCATATACTCACCAAGGTTTGTTTTCTTGTGACTTTTCTATAGTAGCCGCTCTAACTGGGGTCAGGTGATATCTCACTGCAGTTTTGACTAACATTTCTTGAATGAGTAGTGATGGTGAAAATTTTTTTGTGTACTCATTGGCTATTTGACTTCTTATGAGAAATATCTGTTCAGGTCCTTTGCCCATTTTTAAATCATGTTCATTTTTTTTTTTTTTTGCTATTGTGTTTTTGAGTTCTTTATACATTCTTGATATAAACCTCGTGTTTGATATGTAGTTTAAAAATATTTTCCCCATCCTTTAGGTTGTTTCTTCACTCATTTGCTGTAGAGAGGTGTTTTAGTCTGATGTAATCCCACTGGTCAGTTTGACTTTTGTATATGGTGCTCTGAGGATCTTATCCAAGAAATCCTTGCCTTTCCAATGTTCTGAAACATTTCCCTTATGTTTTCCTCTAGAAGTTTTATAGTTTTTGTGTGCATGCATGTGTGTGTGTGTGTGTGTGTGTGTGTGTGTGTTACATTTAAGCCTTTAATATTTTCTGTATGGATTTTTGTGGCTGGGTAGAGACAGGTATCTAGATTCACTGACTATACAATTTTCTCAGAACCACTTATTGAAGAGACTCTTCTTTCTCCAATGCATGTTCTTTCCACTGTTTTTAAAGCTAGGTCGTAGATGTTTGAGTTTATTTCTTGGTATCTCTCAAGTCAACCAAGCTGATGATGAAGACTAACCACTATGTTGATAAAGGTAGTAAACAAAAGGGAAAATATTTCTATATGAAGAAGAAAGCTCTATATTCCTTCCTACACTATGAATTTATATCTCATTTTATTTCTTTTAAAATTTATTTATCTTTATTTTAAAGAGAAAAGATAATAAAACAATAACAAAGACCAAAAAAGCAACAAAACAAAAGCAAAAAAATGATGCAAGATTTCAAAACAAGATGATAGGAATTAACAGTTGTTGCTATATTACATATTGTAGCCCTCAACGAAGTTACACAGATTACCAGATGTAAGAATGCAAGATTGATCAAATAATTAAAGAGAATAAAAAGTAATAAAAACATTAGAAATGATACAGAGCTTGACTAAACATGATGGTGGGGATTCAATGGTGGTTGTTATATTGCATATTGTTTTCTTGAAATTAGTTGTTCAGATTAGCAGATATAAACATGCAAATTGGTCAAGAAAAAAAATTTAAGCATGAACTGTTCCTTTCAATAAACCAATAGACATCAGCAGTCTATTACCCCAGCTATTCTTGTATGTACATATATATGTATTTTCCTTTCCTTCTTTTTTCATTCTTTTCTCCTTTCCCTCATCCAAGTTGTTCTTTCCCTTTGAGCAGTTTCTGTCCCTTTCACAATATCTATTGTACCTTTTGGGTTTTATTTACTCTTTCAGGTTCTCACACTAGAGAGACAATATGATGTTTACACAGGAGGGTCTGATTTATTTCACTTATGAATATGGTCTCCAGTTGCATCCATATGTCTATAAAAGCCTCAAGGTTTTTCTTGGCTGAGTAATACTCCATTGTATAAAAATACCACATTTTTTATCCATTCCTCAGATGATGGGCATTTGGATTGTTTCCAAGATTTAGCTATGACAAATTGTGCTGCTAAAAATATGGGTGCACATATATTGCTGTGGTATGATGTTTTCATTTTTTTTTGACAAAATATCCAGAAAGGGGATAGCTGGGATAAGTGGGACCTCTAATTTCAGTTTTGTGAGGAATCTCCACACTGATTTCCACCGTGATTGTACCAGTCTACATTTCATCAGCACTGGTGAAGTGTTCCTCCCCCACCCCCACAACCTTTTCTAGCATTTGTTATTGGTTGATTTCTTGACGATAACCATTCTTGATGGGGTGAGATAACATATCAATGTTGTTTTAATTTGCATTTCTTGAATGACTAATGATGTTGAACATTTTTTCGTATATTCATTTGCCATTTGTGTTTTTTTGTCTGAGAAATGTATATTTATTTCAGCTGCCTATTTTTTGATTGGGTCTTTGAATTGTGGGGCCTGATTTTTTTTTTTTAATTCTTTATACATTCTAGATAGAAGTCCTTTGTCTGATGAACAATTGGCTAAAATTTTTTCCCAAGTTGTGGGTGCTCTTTTTACCCTGTTGGTGATTTCTTTTGATGTGCAAAAACCTTTCAATAAAATGAGATCCTGGTTGTTGGTTCTTTTAAGCATTTCCCTTGCAATTTGGTTTTTGTTCATGAACTCTCTGCCTACCCCTATGTCTTCAAGATTTCTACCTACTTTCTTTTCCAGTAGATTTAGTGTTTCTGTTTTAGTATGTAAATCTTTGATCCTTTTTGACTTTAGTTTATTGCATGGTGATACACATGGGTCTAGTTTTAGTCTTTGGCATGTGGAATCCAGTTTTCCCAGCACAATGTATTAAAGAGGTTTGGTACTTTGGATGAAAACCAGAGCATTCTATCACTGCACTACATCTCTGGCCCCTTTTTGTCTGTTTTGAGACAGAGTCTTGTTAAATTGCCCTGATGGGACTCAAACTTGCAATCCTTCTGCATCACTTTTTCATATTGCCTATCTGTTATCATATTAATGGAATTGTTGTTTAATTGTTTTTTTTTTGAGCCTCATACTAAAATACAGATGGCTTGTGCACCACATTTACGATATTACTAATTTTAGTATCCACCCGTGGATCTTGTCCACACAGTAACTACTGTGGTGTTCTAGTGGTAGTTTTAAGTTCTTTCATTCTTTCTACATTTAGTAATTGGAATTTTGTGTAAAGAGGAACTGCTTCTCCTACAGCTGTCAATATTTATCACATTTGATGGGTTAAAATTGTATTTACTTATTTATTCATTAATTTGTATTTGCTCAACTTGTCCCACAGTGGGCCGTTGGGAGCTCTTCAGGTTCACATGCCATTTCAACATGCTTCCTGTATTTTTCATAGCAATTACTGTTTCACGTCTGCTCCAGATGCTTCAGGACTTTGTATTTCTTCTGTTTCAGCTGTGAAATCAACCACTTTTTAAAATGTTTTCTTATATTGGAGAAATTATTTAGGAAACAAGGTGTGGGTTCTCGAATGTGTTCATTTCCATTGGAGTTCATTGCTTCTAGGGCCTCCTGGAAAGAGAATTAGGAAATACGTGTGTGAATACCTACTGACTGATACACACAGAAGTCATCTATGTACCTATACATGTGTGTATCCACTTACCTACCTGCCTACCTCTTACCAAGCATTAATCCTCATGCCTCCAATTCCAACCTAGCAGCACAGGATTCTCGCTAGCTCTCCTCTGTTAGTAATGTGTTTCTTCAACACTGGAAGAAATTGGCTTTCATTATATTAGCTGCTTATTTTGTCCACCTTGGAATGAATTTAAAATACATTTAAGATTGCTTGTGTATGTTCCTCTAAGAAACAATGTTCTAACTGGAGTATACTGTTCATATTCAGTTCCTTTGTTGTTAGCTTTAAAATACCTGCTTTAAAAATTCCCTTGTTCTTTTCTTTTCTAGTCGCCTTGCTGTGGTTTGGAAAGAATATTTTGAAATAGAATCTGCAGTAATACAGGTGAGAGGAATTTGGGAAAACCAAGTTCTTACAAGTATGCCATTCAAAATTTATAGCAGTCTTCCTCTGCACCCTAACATTCGGCCTGTAGATGGTGACTGCCTTTCTTTCTCAAGACATGTAAGGAATCTGTTCATTCTTTATCATTTCACTGAGATTCTGTTCTCAGTCTAGGTACAGTTTTGCTACTAGACACTCAAGGAAACAACAGTCAACGATGTGTTTTTATTTTCCCAGGAGGCTCCTGTTTTGCTCTATCAAACTACTCTGCCTCTGTGTGTTTTTCTGGCTTATGTCAGAATTTCATGTTAAACACAGTTATTGGAAAGCTTATCACATAGAAGAAGCTAACAGCGAAAGATCAGGAGGTTCAAACTGTTTTATCTTCACTGGTTTCTTGGGTACCATAGACCAGTGATGGTGAAACTTATATAGACAAGAGCCCAAACTGCAGCCCCAAACTCACTTATCACAAAATACCAGCACTACAATTACATCCAAATACTGAGGTTTTAGTTTAGAAAACACAATTCATACATTAGAGAAAAAAATATAAGATGCGTGCTACTGGCATAGACTGAGAGAGGGTCTGATCAAAGGAGAAGAGCACCATTCTCCTGCACCTAGAAGGACTTTAGTAAGGAGAGGACCTGGGACACAGTTGCCAAAGGAAATTCCTCATACTAAATTATAAAAACAATACAATTCTTGGAAGAGACAAAATTTTGATGTTGCTTTGTATTTTTTCTCTTGGGTTCTTTTCTCTGAGACTTTGCCGTGTTCACTTCTTTGATGGTGATGCCTCACATCCCAGCTAAGCGTGTCATGACCTCCCCTCCACCCTGATGCCACTGTGACACGCTCTGACCTGCTCTTTTTGCTTCTTTGACACCTAGTCCTGACCTCGCATTCACCTCTATGTTCCTCTGTGAAGTCTTAATGCAGGATGCAGCCTGGGTCCAAGACCTGCTGTGGAGCGTGCCCATCATGAGCACTAGCCATGCCTTCTGGCACCCCCATTTCTCCATTCCTTGCTTGGACTTCAACAGCCGTCTGCCTTTCACTCTTAGGTGAGATTCTTTTATGTAGTCTGTTTTTTTTTTTCCAGAGCAGCAGTTTTTGTTTTCTCTGGAAGACAATAGAAAGATCTGTTCATTGCTTACCAATGAAGTTTCACATATATATACATATACATTCCACATTTCATATATCTTTCCATATATATAACGCCTCCACCAAAATGTGTACACAGTGAGCCCTAACTTGGCCCCAAGGGACACGAGACCCAGGGCCGTCCCCTGCACTCTCATCTATAGCTATCAATCTGTGAGCTCCACTCAGCAGCCTTGGCTCACTCTACCTGTCCTCTTACTGTTTCACTAACTCACACTATCTACAGTTTTTAGCTCTTCAACCATGTGCTTGTTCCCAAGGGGAGCTCAAGGATTTCTTTCATGTGGATCACAAGCCACAGAGCCTGCTGTCCGAAACTATTTCTGTGTCCTGCGCCTCAATTCCTCCACCTCGAAAGTTTCTGGAAACCTCCTCAAACATATCTTTCAACTGATTCATCTTACTTGGTAGAAAGACCATTATTTACACTTCTGTCCCTCTGAGCGACTGATCATGACTGCCCCTGGCAATTAAAAATTTAGTGGGAAACCATAGAAATAAAAGTAATTTGAACTTTCCTATCCTCTGTTCTGACATGGGCTGGGGGCATGGAATGAGAACAAGAGGAGAAAATTCACAGGCAGATTGAATTCAGCTTTTAGGAAAGGAATTTTAGTGCTAGCACTCAAACTTTATTAGGCTTCTGATCAATTTCTAATTAAAGAAAGCATGAATCCTTAAATGGCAAGGGGAAAAGGTGATTCCTTAGTAAGGTACTGGATGTCTCGTCTCTTTAATTCCTTCTCTGTCAAAACAAATCATAATACTCACGGTAATTTTAACTCAGTCTTCTTTTTTTAATGAAGCACTTTTTCTTAGGTATGAGAAATCCCAAAAGTTCTTTTTGAATTTTTATTCTATTGCTGGAGATCATTTTGGGAGAAGAAATATGCTTCAGATCATTTGGTGAAAAGATGAGTAATGTTAATTTCATTTCAGACTCTATAAATATAATTTTATATTATTCACTGGAGATGGATTTATTACTTTTAGATTTCTGCTCTTGTATGCTATAATAATTGATCCTATAATTCTCAGCTAAACCAGCAAGGAATATATCACTTCAATACAGTATAATTCTATAGGAAAAATCTTGCTTGTGAAAAACTAAACATAAATTTATTTAAGCAAATACCTCTGGAAGACAGGAAAACAATGAGATGGAGCACAGTTGATTATGAAACAATAGTAAGATCATGTTTCTATCAATGAGCAATTAACAGAAATGCTGTTTCATCAGACAGTATGCATCTCTATTTTACATAACTAAATCCATCACCCAAAGCAGGTATTTATAAAGAAACTGTAGGTTGATGTTTTTCCTCTATCCTACAAATCTAATTTATGTTTAACCTAACACAAAATTAAGAAGCTGGAGAGGATCATAAAAGAAATTTAGCCAACTCCTCATTTTAAATATAAGAAAACAGAAAAAAATTAAGAATCTTTACTAGAGTATCCTTAGTTTTCCCCTATCCTTAACCCTCTTGGTCTAACTTGAATGATATCATATTTGCTCACATAACCTTCCTTATGTTCCTGTACGATTTTATTTTTTATTTTTATTTATTTATTTTTGGTACCGGGAGTTGGACTTGGGACCTTGTGCTTGCAGGCAGGCGCTGTGCCATTGAACTATCTCTCCAGCCTCTGCTCTGTGATTTTAAACAATGTTCATCCCACACACAGAAAAAAAGATTTTGAGTCCAGTTACACAGGCTGAAGGCAGGAAGAGAGTCTCCTGCTCTCACTGCAGGCGGGCTCCTCCCTTTCTGTGTTCCAGTCTTCTCACTCCTTCATGTGACCTTCTCTGCAACACACGTTTGAATTTACACTGTCCAGGTGTGGCTCACTCCTTTCCAGAAGTGACAGAAAGTGGTGTGATGTGTGCGTGCCAAAATACGGCACCAAGCAAGGCTCATCACTGATTGGCTGCATTTCCTTTGACAAAGTTCTTTGAAGAGGGATTTAACCAATCCCCATGAGGGTGGGACAGCGGCTGTGTATCACTGGGTACTTACGTCCTGCAGTGGAAAGAAGGATGGTCTAGAAGTGCAGCCAGAGCTCTAAGTCCAAATTTGCCACCTGTTCTGTGCTGTTACATCAGTCAGCTGAGCTTCCTGGGACTGATTTTCTGAGTCTGGTAAATGAAAACTTGGACCAGATTAGTGCTCGACCAATTCAAAGCCTCCAAAAGCCATTGTGTTAAAACAAGGATATAAAGTGGCTGGGTATAGACAGGGAAAGGTGCACACATACACTAGACACTTTAAACGAAAACTTATTGAAAACACTTTACTAAGTACTGGTGAGGATGTGGAGAATTAAAGTTCTCCTATTACTGGTAGCCATTCAAACCAGTTCTATCAGTTTGATGAGCTCTTTGGCAGTTAAAAGCGTGGTGAGAGACTATTTATAATTTGTACATAGACATACATCAGAAATGATAGCTGATGTCAAAAAAGTCATGTAAAATATACCCAGAGCAACTTGATTCATAGACACAAAGGACTGTATACTGTATAGCTATTATCTCTGCAAAATTTCAGAGTAAATAAAATTAATCTGTGGAAAGAATTCTCAGAATAGTGTTCATTCTGGGTGATTCTGGTTAAGAAAGATACACAGGAACTGTGGAAATTTTCTGTGTCTTGATTACAAAGCTATAAAGAATATGCTCAAGATATAGGTGTTTTCTATTGTGTAGGTCCTATCCTGATTTAAGAAAAAGGAGAAAAATGTAATGAACAAATATAATAGGAAAGAGACAGAAAGAAAATGAAAAGGAGCAAAGGAGAGGAAAACACCATATTGGGGGAAAATACAACTAGTGTGGAATTCTCCCTGCCATTTTGCTGTGCTTCGATTCAGTGATTTCTAAAATTCTCTTCAACTGTAACAGTCAGGGATTGTTTGAATAAGAAAAAATATAAGGTGAAAATTTGGGGCTGGAAAAGTCAAGTTAACACCAACTTTTATGGCCTAATATTATGATTGTCAATGGGCCCATTAATGGGAAAATGATACTAACTATAAAAATTCTAAATTGCACTGTCAAGTTCCCGCTTCCCTCACCTGAAAGCTATGGTTACCTGGTGCATCATAACACCGTCTGTAAATTAGGTAACTCATTTTATTTCCTCCATCTGCACAGACCAGTGCTTAAAAAGGGTGTGTTTGAATGTATTTTACAATTCCAATTGAGTTATACAGGATTTTACCACTGTGAGCAGAAGTAAAAAACTGCTCCCCTGCTATTTTAATCAGAACAATACCCTAAATTTACAGATTAGCTCAGTAGCTATTGTAACCAGGGTGTCTCAAGCTAACCTCTGATTCAAACATCTAGGAAATGTAGGAGAGAGTAAAGTCAGTACCTGCTTTGTTGGTATTTTTGGTGGGAGGGAAGGAACTGTCACTCACCTATTCAAAGGAATAGTACCTTTTCCCACAGATTTAAAGGTGACAAATCTACAAGATCACGCTTTTCAAGAAATTATAGGATTGGTTCATAATACCCTGGCATAATTATTCTTTCTCTTGTGGACATACGGCCTCTACATTAAGATTTGAAAACTCGCTAAAGGAAAAGAAAGCATGAATGCCTACTGAGTTCTTAAAATATGTCCAGGATTTTGACTTCTATCTCTGATTTAATTTCAAAACACCATTTCCAATTTATAGAGAAGACAGTGAGCTCCATGAGAACAAACACCCTGCTCCTGGGTGACACTTAGGAGTCACTCTGCACATGAGATCTAGACATTTTTTATTTTTTTCTATTCCTCCTTTATAGGAATGGACACTGAAATTTAGTCTGGGTTTGGAATCAGCCACAACTTTGAGCAAATGCTAAGGCATAAATACTAGAAATGGAGACAGTTGTTCAGGAGCTGAGCCTTGCTTTCACTTCCTGTGAATCAAAGTTGCTTTGTTTTTGCCTGATGCTTCTGTTTGGTAGAAATTTGACCTCACTTGATTAAAGAAATCATAAGTTTTGGGTGTTCTCCTTTCCTGAGGTTCCCAGTAAGTCCTGAAGAGTTGCTGAGGGTGGTGTTTATCAGTTCTGTTTGGCTTTTGTTTCTCCTCATTGGCCCACCTAAGGCACAGCTATTGTCTTTCAGAGTTGAGGATATTCTCAGGTGGTCCTTCAGTGTCCCATCCTTCCATCAGGTGCATGTTCCCTTCTGTTCTCTGGGTCACGAGCCCTCCTGGAGGCTTCTATCTCTGCCGCCATTTTCTCATGTGAGTATTTGGTGGAATGGTGCGTTAAGGACAGGGAGCCGTCTGTAGGACTTGTTCCTTTCCAATCTCTTTGTTGTGGGTTTCTGTCATTTTTCTCTTTTCTCACTCTCTGCTAAGCATATTATCAATACTCTTTGCATTTTTTCCCCCATTTCTTAAATTAGCCCATGTTTGTTGTATAGAGTGTGTACATTCCTTGTGGAGAATTGATACATATAAACAATGCACCTTCATTCTCTTCCTTTAATCCCCTTTTCTCCTCCTCTTTTCCTTCCTTTAACTCTTGACCCCTCTCCTCTTTGAGAAATAGCTACCTCCCTACTTCCTATTATTTTTCTTTTATTTTGCTCTTTATTTATACTTTGCATTTCTCATCTGAGAAAAGCCATGTGATATTTAAGGTTGTGTGTATGATTTATTTCACTTAATGTTAGGGTTTCAAAGTGCATCCATTTTCCTGCAAATTCCCTTTTTTATGACAGAGTAGTACTCCTGTGTATAAAGGCCACATTTTCTTTATTTTTTTCATCTGTGGATGGACATATAGGCTGCTTCCAAGATTTAGTTATTAGGACTTGTGTTGTCATAAACATGGGTATGCATTTATTATTTAATATGATGCCTTTAACTCTTTGGGGAAGATACTTAGAAGGGGAGTAGCTGGTTCAAATAGAATTTCTTGTCTCACTGTTTTTGAGAACACTCCATACATTCTTACTAAACTCAAATAGTAAATGAAATATTTTAGAACAGCTAACGTTTGTCAACCTATGGGTTTCCAAACCTGGATGAATATCAAATTCACCCAAGAGACTTTTGAAGCTCCAAATTTCTAGGCTTCATTCTTGAAGCTTTAAACTGATGGTTTTCAGGTGGAATTTAGAAACTTTATTGAAAAACAGTAACAAAAATAACTTCATATGTTTATACAAGTTTGAGAACTATGGGCCTGGTTGAGCTGAATACCCAGGTGTGTCCAGTGTCACTTCAGTAAGTGCAGAGCAGGAGTTCAGTAAATGAAACAGGAAGAGAGACCTCCTGGTAGCAGAGGAAGTAAGAGTATATTTGAAGCTTCATGGAAGATTCTTGGAAATACAAAATATAATCTTTTCTGTGCATACATTTCATTTGATTCAGGACAAAGGAGTGGGTTTCAGGCATCATTTCATCAGAGACTTATTGCCTCCTTGATTTTTACACCTCTGCTCACATTAAAACCTATGGAATTTGTTATAATTTATTGTAATAAGGAAACTAATTTGCATGCGTGTGTTAATGTCTGAATCATTTGAACTTTGGAATTTTAGTATTGAAGTATAAAGTTTGTGTCCTTTAAAAGATTTTCATGAATTTGATAGCTAACCTGAGAGATATTTTTAGATGGCCTTCTTGTTTCAAAATCACATTTTACCCGAAGCTTGCTTTTCTGTGATAGCTACAGAGGTAATTTTAGTAAGATGTGGTAAAATAAAAATAGAATAAATACTTAAATTTTAATAATTTATTACTGTAAAACACACATTGCTATTAATAATCCTTAAAATATTCCTCCTCACTTTGAAAACACTTATCTCATGATTCTTGCCACTTTTTGAAGCAAGTCCAGAAGTCCTCTTTTATGAAAATCTTTAGCCACTAACATGGGTGATTTGATGTCTCGAATAGATTCAAAATCTTTACTTTTTATAGCCATTTTGATTGGCGGGAAAAGAGCCACAAGTCATATGGTTCCAGGTCCTGTGAATAAGGAAGATGAAGACACATTTTAATGTTTTTCATTGGACAGAAACCGCATAAGGATGTTGTTTTGAACCCATTGAGGATATCCTGGCAGCTAGGATGGTGCACTTAAAGACTAATGACAATTTCCAGAACTGCTTCAGAAAGTGACAAGAAGGATGGAATGTGTGTTTGAAGTGAGAGGAGGGATGTTGAGGGTGTTCATGGCAGTGTATCTCTTACTGTGATTTATTTTTTAAAAAATTAACATGCGTAGTAGTTTCAGGTCATGCCTCATACATCCTGTTGATGGTAGTAGAGGCAGATGGATGAGACAGGATAGTGGCACCATAGGATAATCTCACTGGCTTCTTTCCCTTTGTACCAGCTAATTTTAATTGGTATAATTCACACTTCCCTTTGAGTTATCCCTCTGGGGGAATGAGGTGATGGGGATATTTTATATTCATGTTCATCTTCAAGACAGATGATAAAGAAGTCAATGTCATACCGTATAGCTTAGAAAAGTGACTGGGATGACTGAAAAAGGCTTAAAATCTGTTAAATCTATTGCTGAGAAGAAAGAGTAAAGTCATAATTTCAGAAAGGTAGAAGACCAAACAATTTTTAAAATAATTTTGGAATACTGGAATTTCACTATTGACAATAAGAGGGAACAGTCAGAGGGCAGGGGCAGACAAAGAGGGAGAGGAGAATGAGCCAGGCTTGGGATGACTGCCACCTAGAATTTTCAGGAGTGTTCGGAGGGCATGGGGCTTCTGCCAGAGTTGCAGCAGATGATAGTAGATTTGAGAGAGGATTCTTTTTCCCAATTCTTTTTCTGAGGTGAAGTAATGAAAGTTGAGGCTAGAAGGGCCAGACAAAAATGTTGAGAAAAGTTCAGTGGAGGAAGTTTGTGCCTGCAAGATATTTTCTCTGTGCAGTAAAATATGCAAAAGAGCCTAGTATAATGGTTTGTCTTCTTCACAGATGTTAAGATGTATGAGGACAGGGAACATCTGTTCATCAGTGTACCTTCAGCATCAAGAAGTGTGACTGGATAAAGCCTCACTCAAACTATTATGGAACCGATGAACTGAATCAGCAGTGGAACACATTTTAACAGCAGAGAGTCAGAAACACCAAGACTCAAATCCTATCTCACTGAGTCACATCAACAGAATAACTTACAATGCTAATTTTTAGGACCATAAGGAGGAATAAAGAAAGAAAGGAATGTGCAGCATTTGGTACACAGAAAAGTAACATCAAAACTAATAATACACTTTTATCATAATCCCTCAGGAAGTATACCTTGACTTTAGGGCAGAAACATTTCTCTTTATTTTGTCCCACTGTAAAGGAAGAATATATTCAAACCTAACTTTTTAGTAGGTGTTCCTTAACTGTTATAATAGTCTCCAATAAAAGAAGCATGGACTGGAACACAAAGGGTTTCCCGTCCTAAGGTAAAATGTGCACACATTTTCTCATTGTCTTGGAAGTAAATGAGGCATCCAAAGTTTTAAAAGGAGGTTACCCAGTGATGTTAGATTTTAAAACTTTCCTAAATGCTACTCACTGCCAGGAGGGATAGCTAATTTCACAGAAAACAGAATTAATATACCGCGGGTTTCTGAGAAGTTGGAGAAAGAACAGAAATCAATAGAGTGAGGGGTAATCAAGACAAATGGAAAACAATTCACCAGGGAAAGATCAAATGTGGAGGGAAAAAGAAGGAGTATGCACTAGAAAATTCTAGAAGTCATTAACGTGAGGGAACATGTGCTCAGATGATAGTCACTGATAAATTTGATTTGGGTTTACAGTGAGGCACTAGTGCAAAGAAAGAGACTGGAGGCCATTTGCAAAAACACTAACTGAATATATTACTATATTATATTATATTCTTATGTTATTTGGGGAATAAGTATCACTTTTTCCCCAAATGGTAGGTCCTTATATAATACAGTATTTAGTTAGTGTATGATCCTCAGTTTGGGTTCTCAAAATGACTAAGATTTAAAACAGGACACAAAACAGGCACAAAAACTACACATTTAGCTGGATAAGGCTGTCATCACATTAGACCGCTGGTCCTGCCTTAACCCAGCCATCTCAGCACACTTCTGCAGCTTGGCTGTTTCTCCTCGCTCTGTCTGGATCCTCCTGCCTCTGCTCTCTGCTTAAGAGGTCTAATTAATCCATACCGGCCAACTGCACCTGAACGCCCAGGATTGAAGACCTTAATTTCTGCTGTTATTTCCCGTATTGCATGCTGCCTGTGGTCAGATTTCCTCTGTCTGAGAGGGGGTGAAAGGAAAGTTCCAGAATGGGAGAGAAAAAGGAGGCATTCTGGGGTTGCCCGGTGCAAAGCTGGGTCCAGACATTTCAGCATCACCTATGTTTCAGAAAGTCCAGACATAGCTTAGAAGATCCCGAGGTGGAAAGCAGACATAGAGGTACAGGGCAGTGGAATGACTTCAGCAGAACTTGGGAGCAACCATTACCTCTCTCCACCAGTTTACTTTCTTTCTCTCTCTCTCTCTCTCTTTCTTTTTTTCTTTCTTTCTTTCTTCTTTATAATTAAGTTTATTTTTTAATTTTTTAAAATGTTATTTTAAAAAGAAGAAAAAATATCCCACAAAGGCAAAAACAAAACAACAAAGAACAATAAAAATGATTCAGAATTTCAAGACAAGGTGATAGGAAACTAATAATAGTTGTTATTTTATATATTGTTATCTTCGGAGTAAGTACTTGGGTCACCAGACATAGGCATGCAAGATTGATCAAGTATTTAAGCATTGACTGTTGCTTTCAACCAACCAATAGCAATCAGTAGTACAATTACGCCGGCGGTCTTGTACATGTACATATATTTCCCTGCTTCTTTTCTCCTTTCCCCCACCCCATGTGTACCTTTCTTTAAAAAAAAAAGGTAAGCATAACAATGAAACCAAGTTTCAAAACAGACTATTAGGACAGCTACAACAGTTGACATGCTGTGCGTTGTTGTCTTTCCTAGCAGTTATTCAGAGGAGAAGACATAGGCAAGAAATCTTATCTACACAGTATTAGTTTTCAACATCGCTCCAAACACATGTTCAAGGGACCCAGAATATAAGACTTAAGTATTCAAAGTACAAATGCTGAGTGGCTGTTTCTCTGGACATGGATTTAATGCCTCATCAAAGACCCAAGAGGTTGGGTGTGCTCGTTCAAGTGACACAGTTATACCAGGGATATTGCTTCTCCCTCCCTTGTGTCATAGGATCGAATAGACCCTACGATATTGTTAGTGGTGGGCAAAGAGTCAGCCTGAATTTCCTGGCAAATCCCAATAAAAATGATGACACAGGCCCTTGGAATTTGAAGCAATATCACGGCAAGTGAAGCAGAGAATTACATATGTCATTTCAGAAATTGTTTTTCCTACAGCAGCGCTCCCTGGTAGACTGAGTCCTTGATCTTGAGACACCAAATGGTAATGCGTCTGGGACCACCCAATAGGAGGGTGGTTCTCTTGGCTCAGCAGAGTCAAGAAGTCAGGTCTAGCAGGAGTAGATTACTGGGTGGAAATTGTACTTCTGGAATCAGTTACAGGCAGGACCACAGGACATGAGGAAGCTGCCTAAGTGGCTGTCCAGATACCTCCCACAGTAACACAGCCAGTCCCTGCCAAGCTTACTCTTATGGTCATGTGATGGGTCTCACATGAACAGCTGAAGGAAGAGGAAAAACCCTCCCATTGGGCTTATAAGTGAATAAGATTAATATGTATGAGGAAGGAGAAAATGAATGGCAGCAACATTACAGCCACATCCGAAAGGTAGCGTGGAACATAGCCAAGAGGGAAATGCTCCCTGTGGGCAGAGCTGTGACACAGGGACTCTACATCATGCAGAGGAGGAAGTGGACCAAGCAGGACTATGTACACATTCTGAGGCAGAGATCAGTGACCTCAGCAGCTGGTGATGGACCTGAATGAGAAGGAACAGAAGAACAGAGGCAATGCATTTTGAGGAAAAGCACAGTGGTGGACACAGGCATCACAATAAAGATATGAGCGTCACACATCAAGGCTACCAGAAGGCATTCATTGTGAATGGGCTGTGGAACTGAAAAAGTAATGTGGTCACTGAGTGTTAGTCTGGCCTTTGTCCCTGGCCATCCTGAACCTGACCCCATAGGCATATTTCTGATGTAGTCATAGTATCAAGGATGGGCCATGTGCATGGGGGCTTAACAGAAGAGACTCCTCTGGCCAAGATCTATAGAGAATGACTCTTCTGAATGTCCACACTGTTACCCCAAAGAGCAAGTGCAAGTCCACTAAATGATATCATTCTTTGAGGAGTCTGATTTGGGGGTGAGGTGACTACCTCCTGGAAGGGCCAGTGTTCTGTCTACAGGCGTGGATATGTGTTCTTGGCATATTTGCCATGTTAACCTGGGTGTTTCAGCTACCACTGTCATTCAGTGTGTCCTGACTGCTTGGTGCAGAGGTGTGGACTCCTCCTCAACGAGTCCTGTGACCAGGCAACCCACTTACCCCAAGGGAAGTGCAGAAATGGGCTGGTACCCTTGCATATACAGGTTAAAACATACCCTGCTAGGAATCGGCCTGTTGCTGACAGACCTTATGTCAATGTTCTTCCAAAGGCCTAGCTGAAGTGCCAGATTACAGGCTATTCTCTGAAAAGACAAAGCACCACCCTCAGGGTACAGCACATGCATTAAATCACAGACCATATGTGGTACTTTGGCCACATGAGGGAGAATACATTAGTCAGGGAGCCAAGGTAGGGAGTAGGTTTCCTTTGGGCATCGTGGGCAGTGACACACTGAGGGACTTTGCTTCTTAGTCCTGTATCTCTGGGTGCTTGATTCTCCAGCCTGATGTGGAAGCACTTTTGCCAGAAGACACACCAGATGATCGATTTAATTAGAGCACTTTGGATTCTTGTATTTAGTTTCCATAAATAAGAAGGGAGTCTTTTCCTTTGCAAAGGAACTAACCATGATCAGCAGAAAGAAGTAGGGAGACTTTCAGAGAAAAACGTAGAGAGGGAATCTCTGGGCACCTCTTGGCACTCCGTTGCTAAGTGTAATCTTGCTTGGATGATGTGGTCAGTATAAACCGAAGCAGACGTGAAAGAGAAGCGTTCAGAGCCCCCACAGGAGAACACAGTTTCACCACCAGGTGTGATATTGGAGCTGCCAAGATGGTAGGCAGCCATGGGTGAGGGAAGGTAGAGATTCCCCATATTACTGATCCCCGTTTCACCTTTTCTCTTTAGTAACTGCAGTGTTAATTTAATTTTGATATCTGATTTTAAATGCCTTGTAAGCCTCATCTCCTCCATGTATCACTTTAAAGAGATTCCATCTTGTTTTTTCAAATTTTAATTTCATTCTGTATGACTATCTACAAAAGTTTCATAGAAACTGTATATTACTGTAAAAATGCCAAACATCCTCACTGTATCTCATGATTCAGGAATCTGCTCTGTTTCTAAGCCTCTGGAAATATTTTTTTTCCCTTATCTTGCAGCGTTATGACATCAGGTTACTTATATTTAAATGCGCGGTTATCTATTTACTTCTGGAAGTTGCTCACAACCAAGGTATGTATATTGTCCTTGGCCCTAATATCTATTTGGCAGGAGGTGAAGGTTCCTTTGTATATTTGTAGCAGTTTGGCAAGTTCAGCTCAGACTTAAATTCTCTCTGTATATAAGCTCCATATATTTCCTTGAACCATTTTAGCTTTAAGTAGCAGAAACTCTCTTAGGGAGTAAGTGATAGCAAAAACAACATCGCACGAGAAGACTCAGGAGCACATCTTAAAAGCTGGTGGGTGACATTAACAGCTGGGCCGGGGACAGGATGGCACGGGGACTTTCTCTTTCGTTTTTGTTCTTTATATGTTCTTTTCCCTCTTCTCCCTCTACTCACCTTCTTTTCTCCTGTTATCTTTTTCTTGGTCAGACTCATCCATTCACTCAACTTTTCTACTATTTTACTGTGTACTCTAAAACATGACTGCCACTAGCCTTCAAACATCTCTTCTGTGGGGAAATACCCTGGTAGATCTGAATATTATTTCCAAGTCTAAATTACCTAGGGAAAGGGTGCGTTGGTTGAGCTCTTTTCACCCCTGGTCCAATAAGCTGTGGTTTGTGGTAGAGTCACATGGTATTAAAATCATTGCTCCGATGTAGATGAGGGGAGAAAAATGGCTGTGTGCTGTGTGCTGTTGGGGTGGGACGAGGGACGGGATATAGGGAGGAGAGAGCTGGATACGGGATCTACTTTTTAGGTGTCCACTGTGTTTGCTTTAATCAGCTTTCCATTGCTGCGATGAAGCAATTGCGAATGGTAATGTCCAGAAGGAAAGGTTTGTTTAAACCTTAAAGGCTCCCAGTTCAGAGTCTGAGTCCCTGGTCACTCAGCTCCATTGCTTCTAGGCCTGTGTCAAAGTAGAACCATCATGGCAGAGAGTGTGACCAAGTAAAGCTATGTACCTCCTGTCAGCCAAGAAGAGAGAGCAACTGTGAAAGAGCTAGAGGGAAACAGACCAGGGACAGGACAGTCACATTCGAAGTGATCTGCTTCCTCCAAATAGGCCCCATGTCCATGCAGCCCATTTAGCTAATTGACTCCTCCATGGATTAACCCACTTAATGAATTTAGAGCTCTCATGATCCAATCCATTCCACAAAGCCCATCGTCTGGCAAACAAGTCTTCAAAACAATGAAGCTTTTAAGGACATTTTGGGTTCCAGCCATAATGGTGGTTAAATATGGACTCTTCTTCCCTTAACAGCTAGCTCCTTAGGGACACGACCAGACCAGAACCTGGGAAAGTCAGTTCCTATTAAATGCTGTTGATAGGACTCTTCTCACAACCATCATTAGCTACTTCCCTTGCCCACCTTGTGGAAACGACAGCCTCCGGTCTCAAAACGATCACTGCCAACTGCCTCCACTGCTGGCTGCTCTACAGAAGTTATAGGAGTTTGGAGTTTCCAACTGGATACAAGGAACTAGTTATCATATGGGCGAGGCTATGTGCTAGGCTGCCTCGGAAAACATGGCGTGTGAAGACCTAGAGTAACCTTCTGGTTGCTACACTTTTCAAGGTGTAGATGGAGAAGAAGGTTAGGGAGGAGAAATTCTGCTTATCTCCAGGTGAGAGGTGGCTGAACCCGGTTCTGTTGGCCAATGATGTCCAGTGCTCTGGGCCTTGTCATGGATATGGATTTACAGCATGGTTAGCTATATTTTATTTTTTGTTTTTCATATGGTTTTCATCTTCTTATTTTGATGTAGTTTATAAGCGGAAATGAGCACAATGCTGGGGTCCTTAACCCTCAACTATTTAAGATTGATATTTATTATGTTATAGTCTAATGATCAAAATATTTTATTTTGTTTTAACACTTTCTCCTTTACTTTTTTTTGCTAAGTAGTCAGCATATATTTCGATGTGTACATGCAGACAATAGAACAGTGATCACAGTGAAAACTATATTTATCCTACCTACTATCGTGTTTCTTTTTTATCTTTTAATTTACATGTGTTAGAAATGCTTAGCTAACTGAGAAAGACTAGTTATTTTCCTATTAGTGTAACTGGGTTTTTTTTATATTGAAATTCTGAATAGTGAAGGACTTTTAATTATAATAATTAAAAATAAAAAAGCTTAACTAACTTGAAAAGCTATGAGTTATTCAAAATAACCAGAACATTCATCTAGTGTGGTTAAATACATAATTTATTCTAAAATAGGTTTATGAAAAATACAGTAATTTAGGAAATCAGCATGAAAATAACTAAAAAAATAATAATAATAGTTTCAAACAGGCATTCCTACCTGACTACTCTGTTTTTGAAACCCCGGCAGAATACAAAAGAAATGAGAATTTAACAAAAAATTAGAAAGAGTGGTTAGAGATTTAGCTAAGTAAATCAAGAAGAAGATTTTTTTTTTGAAATATGAATGAAATACCATCAAGAGTATTTTGTAGAAGAATATTAATCAAGAGAGTGCGGAAACATTGTGCGTGTGTGTTTAAGTGCTGTTGATTCTTCTAGGTAATGATGCTTTATTTTAAGAGTCGTCACTATTTGGATGGGATGAGATTGGACAATAGGTTGTCTGAATTGGCATTCCTCATTTGACCTGCAAGATAATACACACTGAACGAGAAGCTTATATTAATAATCATTTTGAGCTCTGATGTGCCAAGTTAGAGCATGAACTCAGACTAAGACATAGTGAGGCAAATTCGGAAGCATAAGTGTCTGGTAAGGGGTCAGAGGACAAATGGCAAACTCCATGAAACCAGAAGGGTTTTGATTCACCCCTGAGTAAAGCAGCACTGAAGAATGAGACTGCAAAATCCAAAGGATGAAGTAACAGAGAGAGAAGCTGTAGCTTGAACAGGGAGGTCATCTATTAAAAATGTGTGGTGTGATTTCATGTTGTATAGGGTTCTGCTTCGTAACTACGTCACAGTTCATCTCTTCCTTGTGGAAGGTAAGTTTTGGAGTCATTTCTTTGACTTTTAAAATCACCAAAAATGGACTCTTTTTTTTCTTTTTTTAAGGGAGATATGCTGGGAATTGAACCACGGGTTATGCAAGTGCTGCACCACTGAGTTACATTCCTGGCCATTTTTTACTTTTATTCTGAGATGAGGGTTTCATTAATTTGTCCAGCGTGGCCTAGAAGTTGTGATCTTCCTGCCTCAGCTTCCTGGATAGCTGGGATGATCGGCTTTCTCAGTTAGCTAAGCATTTCTAATGAATGTAAATTAAAAGATAAAAAGAAACATGATAGCAGGTAGGATAAATGTAGCCCAGCTTATTAACAATGCTTTTAGTAACATTTTGAGTAGAGCGCATGAATGCGAGAGTTTCTCTACAGCAGCCCTGTCTTAGTGGCTTTTCCTGTTGCTGAGATAAAATGCTCCACACCCAAAGATAAAGAAGGAAAGGTGTATTTTAGCTTATAGTTTATAGAGGCTTTAGTCCACAGTTAGCTGACTCCAAGACAGGGTGGTGTGGTGTCGCGGTGGGTGTGGGAATCACAGGGGAGCAACAGCGTATGGCAGGGCAGGCCGGAGACAGTGAAGCAGCACAGGCGGCGGCAGCAGCAGGCCTGCCCTCCCTCTCTTCCTTTATATTCCATCCCAACTACAAGTCTATCAAGTGTGCCACTCAGAGCCAGGGTGGGGCTTCCATTACCCACACCTTCAATGCCAGGATCAGGTCTTTAATCCACATTCACACCCTCTAATACAGCCAGCTTGGAAACTCTCACTGGCACAGCATAAGGCTGTAGGGGGACCTCTAGACTCAAGCCGCGACAAGCACTGGTTAGCCAAGTTCCTACAGTGACAGGAACGGGTTAGGTCTGCACTGTCCCGCTTTGCAAACAATATCCACAGAGGCTTTGGGGAATTTGCCATGTGGCTAATGTAACAGGAAGTGAATTGTTATTTAATTTAATCCATTTGTGCTGAAGATCGAAATTTTTAAAATTTCTTTTGCCTGAAATTCATGTGTGTTACCTAGAAAAATGCAAAGAACAACAATGTGAAGAGAACATTTCATGATGGTCCATTGTTAAGGTGTTCCCCAAATACATCACTAGGGATTGAAGGGTTAATTTTTGGAAAACAAAAGAGAATTTCAAATTGACAAGCTTTTCTTAAAATTAAAATGAAATTGTATGTAGCCTCAACTTGGCTAAGGGGTTCTGTGTTGGAGAGGAGAGCTGTAGAGGACACTCACTGCTGAGTGCATGATTGCAGTGCATAGCGATTACATCTATTATGGGGAGTTGATACACGGCGTGCTCTCAGAAATGACCCCACTTACCAGATAATTCTTCACTGTGCTTGGAAGTGTACTAATTTACACTCTCACTGACAGGGACAGAGCTCCCACAGCTCTACTTCCTCACAGATAACTTTATTCCCGGATAATAAAAGTTTTGCCATTATGCTTATTTCTGTGATAGAGTTTCTGTTTCCTAGAATGTAATTAAGGAGAGGATTCTTTTCATTCTTTTGTACAAATTTGCATGGAAGCAAAAGCAACACATTGGTTTTAGGGGCATGTGCAGATTCTTTCTTTTGAGAAGAGATTAAAGTGATTTTAAAGTGGCATGAGTGGGAACAGTTTTTTCTACATTGGCCTAACCTATTTCCACAGGAAATGACCTTTTGTGTAGAGCACAACTGCGGGCTAAATAGTGGCCTGATGTCGTATTTGGTAGGTGTCAAAAGATCAGAATGATGTCCGACCTGCGGTACTGCTGTACAGAAGATGCCAGCCCTGCAGGCAAGGAAGGTCACGCAAAGGCTGAGCCGATGGGACACAAACTGAAACAGAAGCTTTCTCACCTACAGTGAACGTAGGATGGAGTATATGCCTCCATTTGTTTTGTTTTGTCTTATGTTATCTAAAATGGGTGGGAGAGATTGTTCCCACCATAGGCTGGGTTTGATTCCGAGCAAATGACATTTGACACTGAAGTGATAGGATAATGCCAGTTAATGTTGGGCTTAGAGTAAGCACTATAATAAAATAAGGCAGTAGTGAAAATAAATTTTTGAGGAAACAGGGATAGAACAAGAAATTGATGTAAACAGATTAAACTGAAAGGAGCAGAAGCCTAACAGCTACAGAAATTTTGAAAGCAAGATTATGATTCATGTGAGAATAGCTCACCTAACAGGGAACACAAAAGAACATAGCACAAAATTCCTAGTGTCTACAAGATTAATTTTAAAAGAACCGTGCACATTCAGAAGTTGACTGCTCAGAATTGTAGCTTTTCCTGCTGTAACAAAATAAAGAGCCAGGTGTGGTGGCAACTGCCCTTAATCGGGGCACATGGGAGGCTGAAGCAAGAGGATTACCATGAGTTTGAGGCCAGCCTGGGCTACACAGTGAGTTCAAGGCCACCATGAACTAGACAGGAAGACACTACCTCAAAAAATAAACAAACTAACCTCCCAAAATAAAAAAAATCCAATAAAGCAAAGAACAATTCATGATTAAAAGAAAAGATGTCCATTACTTCTGTTTACCTCAGAAAATCCTTTAGAAAAAAACCTTCAGAAAATCAAAAGCTAAATTTTATCCTTGGGGTCTTTCTTCAAATATTGCAAAATACACATGTTAGTATATGAGTTCATAGGACTAGCAGTTATGCATGTGTCATTTCCTTTCTACCTCAATTTTTCCTCCCAAATATGTATTTTTACAAAATTTTTTCACATAAACTGAAAATAGTTTCAATCAGGGAATGGGAATGTGTGTGTGTGTGTGTGTGTGTGTGTGTGTGTGTGTGTGTTAGATTACTTAATTCATTGAATAGAAAAATGGCAATGATCAGATTATAAACACTGGATACTAAAACGTTAATACCAGTCTGTTTTTGAAGCATAACTCCAGTGCCATTCAAAAACCTTTATTACACAGTTACATATAATTGGATTAGGAATCTAAGCTGATGAACTTTAGCTCTTGAGAAATAGCTGCCTTATCACCCATCTGGAGACTGATGCGGGTATGATCCTAGGGGAAAACCAGGAAGTGTGGGATTAACTGCAGGTTTTCCTAAATGTGCTTTATTGTGTGAGAAAGTTCCCTTTCATGCTTGGTTTGCTGAAGTTTTCATCAGAAACAGACTTGGGCCTTGGTAAGTGCTTTTTATGTATCTACTGAGATGATTATATACATATATTTTTAGTTTGTTAGTGTTAATTATATTAATTTTAAATAAACGGAACTGAGATTGATTTACATGTCATACAATTCACCCATTTAAATGTAAAATTTAAATGGCTTGTGATATACAGTTCCATGGTTTCTAATATTTTCACAGAGGTGTGTAAAACCATAAGCAATTTGAGATCAGTTTCATTGCTCCAAAAAGCAACCCCATATCCATTTGCAACAACTGGTCATTTCTTGCCAATTTCTTTTTCTTCACATTCCTCATTCTAGACCGTCACCAACCTACTGTCTGTCTCTGTGGTTTCACCTGTTTGCGATACTTCATGTGCCTGGGACGTTACAATATATGATCTTTTGTGAGTGGATTCTTTTCCTTAGTATGACATTTTCAAGTATCACCCATGTTGTAGCTTGTATCAATTTATTTCTTTCAGTAGATTGTATCGTTATTTCTTTTTGTTGCTGAGTAATATTCTACTGTATTGATAGAGCACGTTTTATCCCTTATCAGTCAGTAGATTGCTTTATAGTACTTTTAGATGTGAAGTAGCCTTAAATTCCTAGGAAAATGCCCCTAACCCCCAGAATGTATTATCCTTTAATATATTTGGTTCAGTGTACTAAATTTTTAAAAACTCTGTATCTATATCATAAGGGACAGTGGTCTAATCCTTTGTGTATCACATCTGCATAATTTTAGTATCTGGATCATTCTGGCCTCACACAATGAGCGGGGAAGTGTTTCCTCTTCTTCAATATTTTGAAGAGTATGCTTCGCGTTTGTACTGTTTCTTTTTTCAATATTTAGTACAATTTGTCTGTCAAATTATCTGGGCCTGGAGTTTTATCTGTGGAATGGACTTTAATGACAAATATAGTTTTGTCATTAGATTAAATGTCTTCCAAGACCACTGGAAGAAAATGAGAGGGTCTTTTATAAATGTTCTCCTCTCAAGAGTCTGGTAATTTTAGCCAGATGTTAGTGGTGTGTATATGTAATTCCAGCACTTTGGGAAGCTGATGTAGGAGAATCGTCAGTTCAAGCACAAATGTGGACAACTTGGCATTTTTGCAAGTCTGTGTTTCTAAACTAAAAAATAAACAGAGGCTGTTGATATAGCTCAGCACAAAGGTCCTGGACTCAGTTCCTAGTAATAAAAATAAAGAACAAAAATATACCACCACCACTACCACCACCAACAACCAAAACAGCAAAAATAAAGTGGCATTTTTGTGATAGTGAAACATGTGCCCAACTTTGTCCTTCTTGAATTTCTTACCATAATGGTTTAGGATAATTTTCTAGCATCACCAAATTGCCTTGAAATATCCTTGTGGCACATTTGTAGGGAAAATACACTGACCATAGGACTTCATGTGTAGTCACCTTCATAGTCATTTGGTCAAACGCCAGTGAATTGGCTTTTTTGTATATTTATTTAATACATGAGTTTTGTGAGTTTGGTTCACATGACTGTGTGTTTAATCAGCACCACCAACAAGCAAGATGTGAACCAGCAAGGTGTGAACAGTGACAAGTTAGCTAAAGGTTTGCCATCCTTCGAAGCCATATGAGAGTTAGGAAGGGGACTTTCTCCAGCTTACTCAACCCTTCTCTATCTAAATTATTGTGATGGTTAACACAATCCCTTACTTATTTGGAATTCTAAGCGTGCGATCGGGGAAATATACTTCTAAGGGATAATTCTTGAGCCTTGATCAATTGATGAGAAGGAAAAGCTATGTGTATAATTAAATAAATATCCAACAGACAAACACTCACATTCCTCTTGAGTCTCTGTTCTGCTTAAGGCATTACTACATGAAAAGAAACATTCCACTGGAGAAGGAAATCAATATCAGTCTGCGAAAACCCAAGTGAAAGCATTTTGAGTGAAGTCTCACATTCAATAGAAAGTTCACAGTTAGGATGTCTAATTGTCCACTGAAAGAAAACACAGGCTGTTGACCTGCTTAGATCTTAGAGCATTAGAAGAATTTTGAACAGTAAAAAAAAGGGAAGGATCAAAATGAGAATTTTAATGGCCCCCTAAAAAACGTAATTGAAAGCTCATAAACAAATACTGTCCAGAATAAAACTCTAGACAGAAAACTGACAGATCCTAATATCTATTTCCTAAATAGTAAATACAATGATAAATGACTTTTATCAACTCCAGTCTGTACTCTCTAATGTCACAAGAGACACAATTATCATGCAAGAGTGTACAGCATACACACTCATTAAAGGACTCAATTTAGTTTTTTTGATTGAATTTGCTAATGGTGTTTATAATTCTACTTATATCAAGGATCTGAAAGTGAACGTATAATATTTTCTCATATCTTTCCTATTTTGCTGTTCTTAAAAGTTTTACATTTTACTTTTATCCTAACTATTTCCAATTTCTTTTATCATGGCTCTTTTACTTGCTGACATTTGCAAAATATATTAAAAATAAATTAGCTTTTATTAGTGTAACTTCTTCTTCTTCTTTTTTTTTTTTTTGGTTCTGGGAATCAAACACAGGGCCTCATACTTGCTGGGCAGGTGCTGTGCAACTGAGCTACCTTGCAGGCCCTAGCCTAACTTCTTAAAGAGAAGGTGAACTACCTCTTTTAAACTTATAAGATCAGACCCTCTCAGGGGAAAATGGTGGAGTTTAAATTTTTAAAATGAGCTTGAGGAATGATCTGGCAATATCTAGGAAGCCTGAAGATACACATATTCAAAAGTCAGGATTCATATACTTCATTGCCATAAGTTGAAGAAGATACAGATACATAAACACACACACACATACACACACAGAAGGATATACCCATGGAGAGACCTGGCTATTCAACTGCTAGATTCTTTTCATGCCAGTGGTTTTTTTCTGTACCAGGAATTGAACTCAGAACCTCATGCTTGTCAAGCAGGCATTATGCCAATAGGCTAAATCCCTGGCCTCGGATTCTTTTCAATTTAGCTGAAAATGCCCATCAAAGAAAAATGGATAGATTTTCATATATTCTAATAAGTATTAATATCTATTAAAGTGAATAAAGTAAAATTACAGATATTAATATGTATACGTCACAAAAATGAAACTTTAACAAAATCAAAGAAAATTGTATAAAGCTATGTAAAGGATGATGCAATTTACATTGTTTGGATACTTACAAACCAACATCATATAATTGCAGGACATATACTTTATAGTCAAATTGTGTCATAAGGGGAACAGATACTGCCAAATTTGGTAGTGATTACCACAAGACAATGAGAGGTATACTGTTTCTATCTGCAATAATTTTTTGTTAGTTTGGTTTAATTTGATTTTTTTTGTTTTGAGTTTAGCTGTTTAATGTTTCTGTCATAATTTGAAAGACTAAAATATTTTATAATTAGCAAAAATTATTTTAGTTCATTATTGCTATACTGTTTTTTGCCCAGAAGGAAACTATCTGCTTTAAGGGGAGTTAATCTTCCAGTGCTTAAAGATGAAAACCCTACTTTGTTAGTTTATTTACCTCGGTTCTTACTTTTATTTTCAGAGAGAAGCATAAAACTTGAAAATGTATGAATGCAGCTCAGACTTTTCACTGCTGAAACATATTTTGTAATTTTATGATGCTCCTCCATCAGTTTAGGTTATAGGAATGTAAAGTGATCATGCCTTTTCATTCCTCTGCCCCTCCATACTTTTATTGCTAAGGATGGCACAGATACAAGAAATTATATGACATGATGCAGATGAGATTATAAAATGGCTAAAGAAGTGAAGTTTGCTTTTTGTATAAATATTTTTTTTCACTCTGTATTCTGGCTTCTCAAACTTTGTCTAAGGAGTAATAGCTCTGCGACTGGCACACTTCTAAATATTTCATGTTCTAAAACTATTACCTCTTCCCAAGAAATCAGTTCAAAAGCATCACTTACACGGACAGACCTCAACACCAAAAAAGGGTAGGATATGCTGTGTATCAGACAGGATACCTTGGGATACTCTTGATAAATTTAATCAACTGAATAAATTACTATGCCATGAAGTTGTTCTTGTAACAGTAAAATTGAAAATCAGACTCAGTTCGAAGACATTTCCCATTTCTGAAATTCATATAATTCTACTTTATTTGTGTAATTCTACTTTATTTCACCTTTAGTTCTTCCTTTTCCTCAATATTTTAAAATGTTACCAGGAAGTGGTCGGTGAAAAGAGCAGAAGCAACAAAGATGCATGAGTTACAAAATCCCTTTTTTAAACAATTTCACCTAGAAACAGATAAGTGAAACAAAAGGCAGAAGGAACACTACACAATAAAGTATGTGAAATTCAGTGTCTTCTTCAAAAACACTGTATATATGGTCTATGGTGTATATATATGTGATATATATATATATATATATATATATATATATATATATAATCTATAAGCCTTGTAATATTGAAAGACAAGTGTCAATAAATTCTATTTTATGTGGATAAAATAAAGGCTCGGAGAAATTAGGGAAAATATCAAAGTTACCCAGACAGTAGGACGGGGAGCTGTAGCTCCGCGTGGTTGGATACAGAGACCGTGTTTCCTTCCGAATTGTTCACTGTTTCATGCACACTCTGTCCTTTTTATGTACAGTTTCCGTGTGGTTTCTTAAAATTATTCATTGAACAAAAACATAACATACTATTATCTTCCTGTTGCATTTAAAGACAAATAAGGAAGTGAATGCAAAAAATGCCTCTTTAATTTCTCTTTCACTGCAGCAAATTCTCACCTCTTCCTTCACCACTTGGGTTTTGCAGGATACATTGTCCTGTGACCTTTTTTTTTTTGGTGATCTTTTTTTAATGGAAGAAAAAATATTTAGTGATTACTTAATCTCTGTTCGAATAAACCTACCTCAATAGTCCATATCAGAATCTATTTAAATTTTTTAATTTGCGTGCATGTTTCCCTTCAGTTTTCTTATAAGCAATGCTGAATGAACACCTTTGCTTACATAACTTTGAAGTGCTGTGCAAAGGCTTTGCCAGGACAGTCTCCTAAAAGTCGGGTCCTGCCTCCTTTGATCTCTTAAACTCCAAAGCATGACCTCTCAATTACACTTCCTCCAAGTTTAATTATTTGACCCTGCTCCTTCCTTTCCTTTGGGAAGGTTTTTTGCTAATGATCTGCACTGAGGTTTGCTTCCTTGCTAAATTCTGCCTCAGTGTCTCTGCTTCTTTAAAAGTTATATGAGATTAATTATTTCTTCACAACTTTTGTCTTAAAATTGAACATTAAAAATCAATTATATAACAAAATCAATTTTAAAGCCAAACAGTCTTGTGTGCTAATGGCTTGTGTTTCATTATTATAGAAATGTGTTCTAAAAATAATTATTTTTGTAACTCCTTTTATCTTATGGGGTTGTGTAGAACTGACAAACTAGGATTAACCCTTGGGAATACAATGTCTTTTTGTTGCTGTGATTTTCTTTGAAGTGATAGAGTTTTAATAGTGATTTAGAGATTAAAGAGAAAGAACATGATAAAAGTAATAGTAAGTTTTTGTTTTTTCCCCTAAAATTTGTTAGAACTTCAGGTCTACCATTCATTAACTGTGTGACTCTGAGAAAATTAAATTATTTGAATTTTTACTGCCTTAATATTCTGTGTTCAGAGTAGGGGTAATGATAATAATTATAAAAGTAATAATACTAATTATTTTAAAATTTGGGAATGCAATGTTTTCCAAAGTGATTTCTATTGAAATGATGTGTTTACTTAACAGGAAAAAAAAAAAACCTCTTTAGTTTGAAAGTTAGAGGAAAGCTAGGAAAGAATTACATATCACTGTGCAAGGTTTGGACTGAATCACCAGCAAAGGTGCGAGCCAGCTTTTAAGGCTCGGCTAGTAGGCTGGCGTCCAGTTGGTTATCATCTCAACCCTAGTGTCATACCTCTGGGATCTTGTTGGCTGAGGGGTGGTCTCATGTCTAGGAGAGATTATCTGTCTCTGGTGGTCTCAATCAAGTAGGGCTTTGACTTCCTGGAATCCGGCTGATCACAGGTTCAGTACAATGGTTCAGGAAAACTCCTGAGCAGAGTTAAATGTCCCTGGAAGTCCTTCATCTGGGTGTCCTTAATCATGGAGGGCGTGTTATTATGTAAATTTTGGGCTAATCAACCTTGCTTTTCCAGCTCTTAAACACTCTCAGTATGATTAAAATAAGTACATGTGGAACTGAGAAAGGATTCCACCCGAAGTTTTAAGATAACAAAGGATATAAAATGTTCAAGGTTTGTTCTGCTTCTCGTTACCCCTTTGGCATCTGCAGGACCAAGTGAAGAGTCATGGCTCATAGCAAGAATGGCTTTTAAGTCTCACTGTCTCAGAAGGAAAAAACAGATCAAGCTTGTAAGAAGCAGTAGGGAAGGACCCAGGATTCTGCCTGTTCCCCATCTCTATGTGGTCCCTGACTATGGCATGACTGTGTTATTCCCCATGTATAAACTTTATTCTTTATCTGATGGATGAAGAGACAAAGATTTTAAAAATGTGAACAGTTTTACTGTTTTGGTTATATTATTTTATTGGGTGTTTAAGGCTGAGTAAATAATCAAAGCTAGCTTTATTTTTATATTAAGGACATTCAAGATTTCTTATAGCTTACTTCTAGGAATACTTTAAAAGCATTTTAGCTTCCTCAGATCTTACCAGTTGAGTTATCTGTCATTATGGGCCACAGTCTTACTTTGCTGTACAGCTTTTCTTGGAAGGATGGGGACAGTTCCCTTTGTAGTGACTTTCTTTTCAGTGCCATGTGCATTGGTGGACTCCTGTCATTTGGGCTCCAACAATCACCTGCTCAGAAGGGTGAGTAGCTCATGATAGCCACAGAGCCCTTCAGAGGGATGCTCTGGAACCCACATCCTGTCTGGCCTTGGAAAGAAAAGGCCAATATATCGGCTGTCCTATTAATCTTTCTTAAAGTGTGAGCAGTAATCTTATTTTAGTTTCTTCTGGATGCAGAAAGTCAGTGTTGTATCCCTTTTATTGTACAGAGAATGTCATCATTTTAAAATATTGTGAAAAGGTGCATGCCTATAGTCCTAGCACTCAGAAGGCAGAGTCAGGAGAGTCACTGCAGATGCAAGGCCAGCCTAGGCTGCAAAGTGAGTTCAAGGCCAACCTGAATTGCATAGTGAAACCATGTCTCAAAAATCATGTCTCAAAAATCAAGTCTCTCTACATAGACAATATGTTACATATACAGTCAGGGAAAGTTTTTGAGAGGTGAGATTTATGAGAGTAAATTTGTATTTATAAGGTTAACTACAATTTCAAAAATATTAACATATAAGAAAGTCAGGAAATGTTGTCTTTTAAATGTCATACTCCTGAGCAATGTTAAGAGATGACAGTTACAAAGTTTTATAAAGATAATATAAAATAAGGATAATAAGAGAAAAGCAAATCTATTAGCATAATAGTTTAAGCAACATAGAAGACTAGCTTTGTCACAATTAGAATACATTGAAATAGAAATAAATATATGCACATTTAAGTAAACATATATACATTTAGAAAGAACTATATACATGAAGTCTTGTATATAGATCATAAATATAGATCAGGGTTTAAAGAGCAGGACCATCCAAAAGGCAGGGTTTTCCTCACATGAACAGTACTGAATGTAAACAGCAGAAAATGTGTTTTATTGCCAATGTTCTACATATAAGGTCCAGATGGAATTATGTTGTATAAAAGAAAACACTTAATGGTTACTGTGTAAGCATCAAACATATACTTTAGTTTTTCAAACTTTGCGCTGGACATTTAGTCCTCATGTAGTCTCAGATATGAAAAGTATCAAGTAAACCTATGGACTCAGTTTCCTAGGCAATCAAAATCATAATTGCAAAACACAGAAGAAATTACCTTCATACAACACCAGTCTTTGTTTCTGAGGCCTGTTTTTATAACTTTTTAACTACAAGGAGAATAACATCTTAAGAAAACATCCTTGTTTTCAACATAGAATTTAGTTTAAATCAATGTTACTAAGAAAAAAAATAGTTTTGAACTTATAGTGAACCTTTTAAATATAAAATTACTCTCATAAATCTCACCCCTCAAAAGCTCCCTGTGATTTACTTTAGCTTTCTGATTTTGTCCTCATCTGTCTTTATTCATTCTGGGGTACTATAGCCAGCTAAGTTAATAGAGATTGATACACAGGCAGGGAGGGATTTGGCCCTGAAGGAAGTCAACTGCTGCCAATGGGGTGCTGAGCGGGGATGATGGGAAATGGAGGAAAAGTAGGACACACAATAGAAAGGAAAGCTGGGACCGAGTGGGACTTGACCTCCGCTGTAGAGGCAGTGACAAACCAGTGTGGTCTTCATCTTTATTTATACACAGTAAAAAGCGGGGCAACATGCAGCAGAATCCAAAGGGCAAGGTCTCAGTGGTTTGCTGAGACTGTGGAAAGTAAAATACACATTCAGAGCTGTCTGTGCTGTAGTTAATGAGGAGGAACACCAAGGCCAGACACCTTTTGATATGCCACTGAGCTAGAGGTCAACTTCTTTACACGGCAGCCCGTGTCCCCGGGACTGGCTTTGCGCGAGCCCCAACAACTTTCTCATATGGCTCAAGACTGGCACTCCGTATGCTCAGGGCTGGCCTTGCCGTAGCCCTGCATGCGTGGTCAATCTCCAGCTCAACTGCTCCCCACAGTCTGCACAAAATTCAAGGCATCGGAATGATGCCTGGAGGTAAATCTGAAGAATATCAGATCTGCAAGTTAAACAGGAGTTTGACGTTGTATTGTAGTTGGAAATACTCCAGCGGGCCCACATATGCAGACCCATAGTCCTCTCCCTTTCCTAGAAGTCCTTTGATCTTTCCATATACCCTGCTGCCGACTCATATCCCTACTGAGTTCAGTGAATAACTATACAGTGGTGCCTCAGCTCATGAATTTAATTCATTTCATGGTTCTGGGTATTATGACTGCTTTTGAGTTTGGCAACTGATGCGGAGTTTGTGGACAGAAGCAAAATTTTGCCAGATGCTTCTTTTTGTGAATTGAAGTCTTATTGTAGAACTTGTAATTCCATAGTCTGATTGCAATTTGAATCATGTTATTTGGCTGTATAAATTACCCCTGACAAAAAGCTTCAACACCCACCCAATGAAGACCCCTCCTGGAAATTCAGGAGCTACCCTTCTTCACCTCATTTCCAAAAGGAACTCTCCTAACCTTCTGTGGTTCAATCATTCATTCCTCCATGTTTGGAGACCATGACTTCCACACATCTGGCATCTAACAGGTTAAGAGTCATATTTTTGTCTTACGAGTAGACAAAATCTTACCATACAGGAGCCTTTCTTACCAACAATATTCTCTTACACATATGCTTCTTTATATTTCTCTCTTTACTCAGTTCTTTCTGCTGCTTTCTCTTTTAGATTTATAGAACCAAGGAAACCCAGTCTGTAAGATACATTTGAACTAAGAAATGCAGTGACCAAGCTAATTAAAGAGAGCCAATATTTCTGTGAAACAAAGTTTGTTCTATCAGAAATATACAATAAGCCCATAGCTTGAGTCTCCTTTTCCTGTAAACTAATGTGTATTACCATTTAAGAAAAAGTATACCATTTACTAACGTCAAGACTAAGAATTACAGTTTAGTAACACCTCTAGAATTTCTTCTTCACAAAAGAACTGCAAAACGTTTGCATACAGTGTACAGCACTATAGATTGTAGCAGAAGCATACTTTTTTGAGAAGGGTTGTCTGCTGTTAATCAAGAGATGCACGGTATTTGCACAAATGACAATAATGGACAGAGCAATGTATAAGATAGAAATTTAACAAGACAATTTTGTTACTTTTATGGGATATTAAGAGAACAATCATCACTAACTGCATTAAACTAGGACAATTATGTTTTAAAAATGTAGCATATCATATAAAACAGTAGTTTAGGAAACCATGAATGTAAAACAAAGCTTTAAATAGATCCCTAAGTAAACCCTAACAAGATAAGAATTAATTTTCCTAATCAAAACCTAACAATAGACAGTAGAAAACATAATAAATTACTTTGACAAGAGCAAAACCTGTTTTAGTTTTGTTGTAAATTTTACCAACAACATACCACTATCTTAAGCCTTGCTTCATAGATTCTGACATTCGTGTGTATTACATTTTTAATTTTTCTTTTTTTCTAAGAACAAACTGTCTCCAATTACACGTTTTACTCAAATGGTATATTGTTAGAATATGTGATCAATTTTCTTTTTTTTAACAAGAAAATGACTTTTTAAATCATTAAAAATTATACTGTCCCAAACATAGGTTATTGGTAGTTTAAAAATCATGTTATGAGGCACATTTGTGTCCTAAACTGTGTGATATGTATTTGTCAACACTGTATATCTAGAAAAGAACACATAACATTCTTGGGAGGGAAAAGCCCCAAGTCTTTTGTTTCTGTACTCTGCAAGCCTTTTTTGTGAACTCGAAGTGTGATCTCACACACACACACACACACACACACACATATTTTAAGTACCTCATTTAAGTATTTAAGTGGAGACTAGATGGAATAAGAGTGGTTCATCTACCAAAGACAAGAAAGTAATCCTTCTTTAGCATTTCTTGGAAACATTATAGAGCGTTATAAACAAACCAATTAGCAGGTCAGATGAGTCATAGCTATTAACTCTTTGCAGCAAAAGGTATTTTTTTTATTTTAAAAAATAAAAGCACAAAAACATATTAACAAACAGACACAAATTAGCATAAGAAATAGTACAATCAAAGCTGATTTACAGACAAGGTGGCATGGACTCAACAATGGTTGTTGCTTTACCTATTGATATCTTTGAAGTGTATATGCATGAACACAGATACAGACATACGAAATTGGTCAAACAATTAATCATCTCAACAACAGAAAAACACAGAAAACAGAAAACAAAAGACAAAAAATAAAATAAATAAAATAAATAAATAGATAAAATAAAATTAAAAAAAAAAATAAAAAAGATAAAAACCAACAATAGTTGCTGCTTTGCATATCGATATCTTCGAAGTGTGTGCTCAGGATAACACATACAGACATACAAGATTGATCGAATAACCCGTCATCAATTATTCCTTAGCATTAATTGATATAATACACTAGTAGAACCATGTTAGCCCTCCTGCACATATGTATATACATATATACATACATACATTTTTG